>PISW01007984.1:36899-83524 GCA_004023785.1 Mungos mungo
GGTGGGGAGCAGGTATAAGAGAGGTGCAGGGGCTCTGAGGAGATGTGGGAGGTGCAGATCTAGGGGAATCCGGGTCTTTGACTTTGGCCTGGAGTGGAAGGGGAGCCGCAGGGGCCAGGGGGGCCGGGCAAGAGTCACTGGGGTGGAATGTCAGCCTGGTTCACATTTTAACTGACCTCTGGCTGTCCCAGGGGAGCAGGTTGGGGGGGGGGTCAGTGAGGGGGGCCGCAGGGAGGAGGCCGCTGGGAACTCGTGCAAGAGGTGACCGTGACCGGGCCAGCATTCTGCGGTGAACAGGTGGGAAGGGGTCAGATTCTAGCTGTGTTTGGAAGGTGGCAGAGCTGTGGGGAATGGCACAGCCAGGAGTCCGAGAGGAGGCCGCCCAGTGGAAGGAGAGAGCAGCCATCGGCCGAGAGGTTCCGAGCCTGCTGGGGGGAGTGTGTGGCTCTGCTCCTGCTCAGCCCTCTCTCCCCCTGCAGCGGTGGGGGCGGCCTACGCAGCCAAGCGTGCCAACGCCAACAGAGTGGTCATCTGTTACTTCGGGGAGGGGGCGGCCAGCGAGGGGGATGCCCACGCCGGCTTCAACTTCGCGGCCACCCTCGAGTGCCCTGTCATCTTCTTCTGCCGGAACAACGGATATGCCATCTCCACGCCCACCTCTGAGCAGTACCGCGGGGACGGCATCGGTATGGGCCTAGCGGGCCACGCTCCCCCACCCCCCGCCCTTGTGCCCCTTTCCCCGTGGGATCTGGCACAAGGGTGGTCGCAGGGACGCTGCTCTGCTTGCTCCCCTCTTCTCCTCGCCCTCTCCCCACTCTGTTCGTCTGCGCCCTGGGGCCTGACCTGCCTATGTCCCCACAGCTGCTCGAGGCCCGGGCTACGGCATCCTGTCCATCCGCGTGGATGGCAATGATGTGTTTGCCGTGTACAACGCCACCAAAGAGGCCCGGCGGCGGGCTGTGGCCGAGAACCAGCCCTTCCTCATTGAGGCCATGACCTACAGGTGCCTGCCTCCCCTGTCTTCCCCGCGGCCTTGACAGTGCCTGCCATGCACTGCCCACTGCCCCCAGAGCGTGACCCCATCACCCACACTGGATCCTCGTCCCTGCCTTTATGCGCATGCCCCCTCTTCTCCCCTAGGCCACCCTTCTCCATCCCGACCCCACACCCCCGACCCCACACCCCCGGTGTGGAGCTCAGCCTGACCCTGGGCCCCTCCCCCTGGCAGGATCGGGCACCACAGCACCAGTGACGACAGCTCGGCCTACCGCTCGGTGGACGAGGTCAATTACTGGGATAAGCAGGACCATCCCATCTCCCGGCTGCGGCACTACTTGCAGGGCCGAGGCTGGTGGGACGACGAGCAGGAGAAGGCCTGGAGAAAGCAGTCCCGAAAGAAGGTGGGGACCCCCTCTGTTGGAACCCAGGCCCCGGTGTGTGTGTGTAGGGGGGTGTTCTGGGGCGGTGCCTGGGTGGAGAACCCTGGAAGGATGGAGAGGCTGGGTTTGCGGGACATGGGCGGGGAGACTTGGGGACAGCTCCAGAGATGTCTCTAAGCGTGGCCTGTGGCGTCAGGCTGCCTGGGCACATGCGTTTCTGCTGTGTCCTAGCGGTGTCCTTGGTATGATGCCTGCCCTCCACACTCTCATCTCTGAAGAGGGACACTGGGGTGTCCCCGTCAGAAGGTGATTAAGGGTTAGGTGACTTAATCCGTGTGCCCTGTGAGTGTCCCACCTGGGTCCAAGGGTCGCCCTCGGCCTGGGCATCTGGAGCCAGGGCAGTGCGCCCAGCGGTAAGGGCCGACCCTGGCTGGGCCCTGAGGACATCATCGTGGCGCAGCCCTCTTGTCCGTGCCTTGGTTTCCTCACCTCCAAGCTGCCTGCTGCCTGGTTCTGCCGAGAGGCTGAACTGATTCCTGTACTTAGCGCGGTGTCTGGTCGGGCCGGGAGGGGAGGCCGGGGTTGGGGGGCGTTGATCCGCTGTTGGTTCTCAGCACTGTTGGATCGTCATCTCTGTTGTCCAGATGGGAAGGCAGCGGCTCAGAGGGGCGAATGCCTCGATGGGGTCCCACAGGTGGGGGTGGGGAGCCGGCTGCCTGTCTACCGTCCTGTACCGTCCCCCCGGCCCCCCCCCCCCAGGTGATGGAGGCCTTTGAGCAGGCGGAGCGGAAGCCGAAGCCCAACCCCAACCTGCTCTTCTCAGACGTGTACCAGGAGATGCCCGCCCAGCTTCGCAAGCAGCAGGAGTCCCTGGCCCGGCACCTCCAGACCTATGGCGAGCACTACCCCCTGGACCACTTCGAGAAGTGAGGCCCACACGCCCCAGCCCGCCTCCACCCACCTCAACTCCCCCAAGGGGCAGTCCCACTCTGGGGGGGCCCGGGGAGCTGCAGGATGCCACCCTGCTTCCCCAGCCAGCTGCCTCTGAAATACTGGAGCCAGGGCTCCAGCCGGCCATCCCCACTCCTCCAGGCTATTACCCAGGAGGGGCTCGGTCAGCCCCCTCCTTGCCTGTTACAGTGCCTTCTCCCAGGGGCTGGGCTAGGACGCCTCCAGGACCAGAAGCCACTCTGGGGTGGGCGTGGTGGGTCAGCCTGTGGAAGTCACTCCCTCAAAGTGAGAGGTGGTCAGCAGATGGCCAATAAACTCTCTGTGTTTGGCTCTGTGCCACCCCTGGTCTGCTTCCTGGGGTTTGGGAGGTGGGAGGAGAGCCCAGCGTGACTGGTTTGGGACCTTGTTTCCCCACTCTAGACAAAGAAGGCCAGGCCGTTGAGATACCTACTTCCCCCGGAAACTTTAGCAAGCTGGAGGGTCCATTTCAGCAGCCAGGGTGGGGGTGGGGATCCTCCAGAGATCTCCCCTCGATGGGACAAGTCTGCTGTTCAGCAAAGTGGCCAGGGGCCGGCAGAGCCGGCCCTGCCCAGTACGGGTGGGGAGGGCATCTATCGTGAATGCCAGGATGCAGCTGGGCTCTGCTCCGTCAACTGCTCCGGGGCCCCACAGGCGCAAAGACCACTCCAGGCCTCAGAGTGGGGAGTGCGTGTTACTCAAAAACAAAAAGTAGACACAGTCCGTTCCCTCCTGCTGCCCCATCCCCTAGCCCCAGAGGACCTAGGAGGGGCTCAGGCAGTCCTGGTTCTAGAATTCCCCCTTCCCACCGAGGCCCAGAAGGAGAGGCCAAGTGAGAGACAGGCACCGAGGTGCAGGCCAGGAGCGCCCTGGCCCCCTGGGCTCCACCAGGCTCAGCACTGCAGCCGAGGCTCCTGCAGCTGTTTCCAGAGGCGAACGCTGCCCTGGGGGCTGAGGGGCCGCACGAGCAGCAGGTCCCGGAGAGCGCAGGGGTCAGTGGCTCGGTCTGCTGGCCAGGCCGTGAGAAAGCCTTTGTGGTCCCTTGGTGCCAGGCCCAGGGCCCGGAAGCACAGGCCAATGTAGACGTCATCGAAGGGGAAGGGGGCCACACGGGCCGCTGCCCGTAGCAGCCAGGGTGCCAGGCGCCCAGCGATGACATAACCACCGCCACTGGCGTAGGCTGGGTAGTCCCCTTGAAAGAAGGACGGAGGCACGTAGAAGGGTCCTCTGGGCTTCCGCAGGGGTTTGGCCTGGGTAAAGACCTCCCCCAGGTAGAGGCTTTGGGCCCATCTTGGGGGCAGGGCCCGCAGGTGGTCCAGAAGGGCCCGTGTGTGCACGAAGGCGTCATCCTGAGCCTGCAGGACGAAGCTCACGCCCGGGCAGTGGCGGTGCAGCCAGGCCAGCAGCAGCAAGTCTTTAAGCGTCCGATTGAAGGGGACGTCGAGGAAGTCCCAGAGGAGCAGGTCACTGTAGCGGCGGCTCTCCCAGGCCACCAGGGAGCTTAGGTCAGGCCCCCTCTCACCTTCTGGTGAGCCCAGCAGGAAGAGCAGCCGGACTCCAGCAGCTGGACTGCCCCACGTTTCCCTCACGGCCTGTCGCTCTGCAAAGCGGCCCGGTTCCGACTTGACGGCCAGCAGAAGGTAGGGGACGTTGGTACCTGAGCATCCGGCCACTTGGCTGCCACCACTTCTGGGCAGCCATGGTGGGAAGCTCCGGCAGGCCGCCGACAGCAAGAAGCGGCGGAGGTTCTTAGGGTAGGAGGCGAAGTCCGGGATCTCGGCAGCAGCGGCGGCCCCCCAGGCCCGGCACCCCCCGGCCTCAGCACTGTCCCCGCTGGGCAGGGACCCCAGCCGCCACTGCTGCTGATTCCAGTAAGCAGAGAGCAGCGGGCCAGTCTGGCCCAGACGGGCAGAGAGGTTAGCTGGCAGGGTGGGGTCGGGGGTGGCTGGTGTGGGGCCTGGTGGGGTGCCCTGGGGTCCCCGGTAGGCCTTGCTTAGCCAAGACTCAGATGTCCACTCGATGTACACCTTGAGGCCCAGGAGCGTGAGCAGTGCTGACAGGCAGAGAAGGCACTTGGGGCAGCGCATGACCCAGCCCAGAGAAGGGGTGGCCGCGGGAGCTGCAAAGGAGCCACGGAGGTGTCTGGGGTGCAGGGATGGGCCCCAGCAGTCCCCACCAGCCCCTGTCCCCGCTCCTCTCGGCGGCCCCAGACTGGCTCTTCCCAGTTCCCGGCCTTGGAATTCAGTTCCCATTCTCCCATTCGTACTGACATCGTGATCTTTCCCCTCAGCCCAACCCTGTTCCGCCAGCAGCCCCACCCAGGGGACTGGGGCCTTAGCCATTCCAGCCCCCCTTGGTCCCCTCATCAAGCGTCAGAATCCCGGGGTCAGCCCTTCCACCTCCTGGAGACCCAGCCTCCCTCGCCCTACCATTCCCCACCCCAGGGAACGGGAGCCAGCGACCTGCTCCCTCCTCTTTACCTCTGGGTCCAGCTCCCGCCTGTGCCGGTCTGGGGCCTCTGGTCAGGCCCTCCCTCGTCCCCTCCCTTTGGCTCTTGCCGACCTGCGGTGCAGCCGCCTGAGCCCAACCCAGCCAGTCCGGAGGGGCGGGGAGGGAGGCTGCAGGGCCCCAGGGGCCGGGAGGGGCCGGGGCGGGGCCGAGGGAGGAGAGGAGGGGAGGGGCAGGGAGGGCAGGAGGCCGACCTGAGGGATGGGGCTCTGGCGTGTTGGGGCTGGTTTTCTGGTGAGACAGCGGAAAGGTTCAGGGTGGCCAAAGACAGATGGGGGACCCAGCAAGGCCAGGCAGGGAGAGCCAAGGGCCTGGGAGAGTCTGAGGGAGGGTGAGGCTGAGGGCCAGGCCTGAGCTTGGGCTGGGTTGTGCCGAGATGGCCCAGAGACAGGCAAGAGTCCCAAAGTGGCAGAGCTGGGAGGGGAGGTGGGCGGCTGGCGCCTGGCCTTGGAGGCGGTGGACCGTGCCAGAGATGGAGTGTGTTGTGGCCACCGGAGTAGGGGTGGGGGTGGGGAACGGGCCGGGTGGGTGGAGGAGGAGGGATGGGGGAGACCTCAGGGGCAGGTGGGGGAAGAGAAAGGAGAGATGGAGGTGGAGGCAAGAGAAGGGGGCTGCAAGGAGAGAGGGAGGGGAGGGACATGGAGACAGGGAGTGAGGCACAGGGTAGCCAGGTGCCCCTGTGTGGGGAAGGGAGAAGTTAGAGGCAAGTGGGGGACCCTGGGGTGGGACCAAGAAAAGGGCGCCTTCAGAGAGCCAGAGGAGGGGAGAGGTGAAGGGAGCTAGGGAGGAGTTGGAGGGGACCAGATGGAAAGGGAAAGGGTGGGTGAAGGGGGAGCCAAGCTAGAGGCCAGTGGAGGGTGGGGTGAGGGCACCCACGGCCTTGGAGCTGAGTTGCCCCGGCACCTTCTCCACCCTCCACCCCTTTGGTGCCTCGGGTCTGCCTCACGGGGCGGCGGGATCCGTCCCTCCCCAGTCCCCCACCCCAGCCCCGCCCACAGCTGCACCGTGACTCCTGGAACACTCACATCCGGGCCCCTCGGGACGGGAGAGAGTGTCTGCGTGTGTTTATGTCCCTGCCCTCCCGGGGCCTCTGCCGTTGGGGCTGCAGCAGCTGTCTGGGGAGGCGGACAGATGAGGTCTCCTTAGCCCAGACCTCCTGGGACCTTGGCTGGCACCAAGGAGCCCGACCTGACCCGCTTCTCTGATGGGCTCATCCTTGGCCCCCTATGTGTCTGTCCCGAGCTGATTGCCTCCGCCTAAGTCTGAGTAATGGAGCCCCAGGGAGCCACTGGAGCTGCTGGAGGCCGAGCGCAGAGGAAGTGCCCAGTGTTGACTCCACGAAAGGTGGAGGGGGAGCAGACAGCCAGGGACAGGGCCCAGCGCCCTGGAAGGGTCTTCCCAGCTGGCCTCCTCCACCCCCCATGCGGGGCTGGGAGGGGAACCTAGCTTCTCCCAGGGGTGCTGAGGTTCTTCGCCAGGGCCGACGCTGCTGCTTCTGGGGGTGGTTAAAAATCTCGGTATAGTTTTGGTTGTTACGGAATGGGAATGGGGAAAGTCCATCATGGAGAGCGACTGGAGAGCTGCCTTCCTGTGGAACACAGTTTCAGGGGGAAGGCTGCAGGTCAAACATGAGCAACCCAGTTCAACACCGACCTCCCTCGGTGCTGCGTCCCCCCTCCAGATGAGTCAGGGCGGCTCTGGCTGCTCTCCTGACTGCCAGCTGCACTGGAGTCCAAGTTCCAAGTCAGCCGACCCGCGAGAGCCCTCAGAACCACCCAGCTGCACTGGCTAACTCGTCACTTCTGGTTAAGTGTCCACGGACCCGTGAGCTCGGCCCCTCTGTGGGGTATCCACCCTCACTGGCCTCGCAGCCTTAGGCCTATCTATGTTTGCAAGCCTTGCAATTCTTCTCATGTAGAAAAGCTGCTCCCCCTGGGTCCCAGTGAGCGTCTGCTGCCGGGAGAGCGGGGGGGGGGGGGGGGGGGGGGGGGGGGGGGGGGGGGGGGGGGGGGGGGGGGGGGGGGGGGGGGGGGGGGGGGGGGGGGCGGGATTGACCTTAGTATTTGTGGGTCGGGTGATAGCAGGGGGTGCTTGTGAGGACTGTGAGGCTGTGTAGACGCCTGCTTCCAAGGCCTCTCTGCTCGGGTGAGGTGAGCACAGGGCTTAGGTACCGGAAGGCTGCGGGGCTCCTTGGACGTGGGGAACAGAGGTTCGGGTGACTTGGGAGTGGAGATCGTCTGTTTCTTCTGGGTCCAACCAGACGACCCCATTCCAGATTTCAGGGTCCCTTGTGTACCGGTCAGCACCCACGCTTGCACATAAACTTGCCAAGGCTGGGCATCCAACCATCATAACTTGGCAACCCACAAACTTCCAGGCTGTGTTGTCAGTTCTGGCCCCCCACAGTAAGAACTTTGGGTGGGGGCCAGTCACGGAGGCCCCCCACTTCTCAGACCCTGACCTGAGCTGAGCAGACAGACCCAAGCCCAGCATCGTCTGGGAGCACTCAAGGGCACGCCAAAGAACGTGCCCAGCGCCTATGTTTAGAATGGTCACTTCGGCCACGTCGGTATGCCAGTGCTGTATCAGCGCGGACCCAGTCAGGAGCGAAGCACCACGCAGTACACTGAGCAGGTGAAGTTTAATGTAAAGAATTACTAACTTGAACGGCAAACCGAAATAACAGGGGACTCGCCGGTAAGGTGCCTCGGCATTTACTGGAAATTCCCCCGGTGGGGTGTGGGGGGGGGAGTCATTGGCAGGGAGGCGTCTCGGTGGAGGCACAGCTCTGAAGCCGCCTGGGTGGGTGGGGGTCCTGGGCGAAGCTGCGGACCGCTGGGCACTCAGGGAGCCCACCCTGCAGTCGGCACACCGGTCAGGAACCAGGAAGCAAAAGCCTTCCCTCCGGAATCTCTCGGGTGCCCTCTACTGGCAGACATTTCCGTGCCGCTTAGCAAAGGCTAGGGCTCTCAAAGGCCCAGGTCATTTTAGCGGGAACGTGGCGGGACTTGGGGTGCTGCGGGCATCCAGCGAGTGTAGGCCAGGGATGCTGTAGCCTGCAGGGAGCTGGGCAGTGTCACACACGGAAGAACTGTCCCCGTACCGTGCCAGTAGCACCCCTGGGTCAGCCAGGGTCCCCACAGGAAGCAGCAGCACACTCAAGGATACTTGGAGAAGAGTCTCTGGACGCAGGAGCGGAGCTCCGTACATGCTAGTGGGCGGGTGTGGGGAAACCGCGGGGGGAGCACAGCTCCTGGGGCTGCTTCCCCTCCCCCCAGGCCTGAAGAGGCAGGAGGAGGTGACTGTTGGAACCCAGGAGAGAAGCCTGTGACCTTTCTGCCCAGGATATAGCCAGCCACAGCCTCTAGGGTGGGGAAGAGGTACCCCAAACTCCCCCTCTCCCCTCTCCCCTCTGACCTGACGGTGCCACACCCATCATCCCACCCCGACCCCATGCCCAGTGAACCAACTGGATGCCAGGAGTACTGGATGCCAGAAGCACCATCCACAGGGCCCTGCTGAGATCCAGCCTCAGCGTGGCGGGCCGAGAGCTAGGCAGGCATGGGGCTGGCCGCGTCCTGACACTGCTCCTCGGGCCCCAGCTTGAGGCCCTGGGCCCAGTCAGCCCCCAGGACCTCACAGTTAGGAAGCATCTCTTCCACCAGGATCCGAGTGAGGCCCGGGTTGGACACGGCAGGGAGGTCCGAGATGTCCAGCCTGCGGAGGTTCCTGAAAAGAGGCACCGAGGGGGCAGCTGCGTCAGGATGGCCTCTGCGGGACGGGGGGAGGGGGGCGCCAGCCCCCACTGCAGCCCCCAGCTCCTTAGCAGTAAAGTCCTTCAGGGTCCAGAACACACTAGAGCGGCTCAGGGACACGACACCCACCACGTTAATCCCAGCCGCACATTCTGGCTCCTACTGTGTCCAACAGTGTAAACGTCACGGGGTCTTTGTTGAAACCAAAGGCAAGAAAACCCAGGCATCCTTTCCCTCGGGCACAGATGCGCCAAAACTGCTCATCTGTGTGACCCCACACATGCTCCAGATCCGTCGTGGAGGCAGGGATATGGGGACTGCCTGACTGCCCGACTGCCCGCTCCCCCCCCTTTTCCCGCACCTGCCGAGTGGGCGCCCCCACCCGAGGTCTCACCAGAGGTGGTGGAGGCAGGCGAGGCCCCGTTCAGAGATGCGGGGACAGCCGGCCAGCGAGAGCTCCTGCAACGAGCTGGCCAGCGGGTGGAGGCGGCTAAGACACCAGTCATCCAGGTGGGGACAGCGCTGCAGCCACAGGGACTGGAGCTCCTTCAGGGCCACTGCAGGGGGGCGGGAGGGACGGCACTGAGGGCCCTTCCGGAGCTCACCGCCAAAGGGAAAGCGCCCGGCCCTGTCCGTCTCCGCCGCACTCACAGAGGCTGTCCAGGCCTTGGTAGTTGATGGCGCAGCCGCTGGCGTCGACTGCCTCTACGGGCACCGCCTGCAACTTCAAGAAGTCCAGAGAGAAGTGGCCGCGCTGATTTGGCCGGATCCACTCCTTGCCCTGGAACCTGTGGGGGGCGGGGGGTGTCAGCAGGGCACCCACCCTCCCCAGGCCAAGAGGACGCTCCCCAGCCCTGGGCGACAACATGGTCCTGTGGCACCTGGTGCACTCGCTCTGCGTCAGGCCCTGAAAGTTTTCATGGGAACAAACTGAGGGGTGGATGCATAAACATCCTGTTTCAAAAAAGAAAAATAAGGGGAGAGAAAACAGGAGGAGGAAGGGAAGGAGAAAGGAAGGGGAGAAGGAAAGAAGCCTCGACTTTTACTGAGCACGTGTGCTGTGCCAGGCCCGATCCAAGTGCTTTGGTAGCAAAATGGCTTTGAATATTTGCAGCCAACCCTGCAGCCTGGGCACAGCCACGGTCCCATTTTACAGGTGACAGAGCAGAATCAGGTTCAGGAAGGAGCCCCGAGCCCTAGAGCCAGGAGGGGCCGGAGCCCGGAGCTCACAGGGAGTCGGGAGGGCTCAGGGTCTGCTCACCATGGTCTCCCCCCGCCCGCCGCGGACACGGTGCCGTCATACCTGACCGCGCCACCCTGTTTCAGGATGAAATAGGCGCCCGCGACGTAGGGACCATATCGCTGCTTGATGTAGTTGAAGGGCCTGTGGGAGAACAGTAGCTGAGGGTGTGGCCCGGGAGGCACCACTGCCCCCTGCCATGCCCAGTGCTGCCCAGAGCCCACAGCAGCAGGACCAGGATGTGCAGATGGACAGACTGACAGTCTGCAAGGTGTCTATTCAGTGCTGGGCACCAACACAGACCGTGGTCCCTGCCCTTCTAAAGCTAATTTACAGAGGGAAACAGGTAACAAACCAGGAAGTTAAGGGCACATTGCAGGAAGAATCCGTTCCATGACGAGGGACTGACGAGCAGTGCCTTGGGTCAGGGGAGGGGAAGCAGAATGCTACTTTATTAAGAAGTACTTCTTGCAGGAGGTGACGCTTGAGCAGAGATTTGAGTGGTGGGAAGAAAAGTCGAAGGTCAAGACAAGAGCCTTCCAGGCCAAGAGAACAGCTAGTGTAAAGGCTCAGAGGCTCAAATTAGGATGGCAGAAAAACTAGCCACGTGGACACCATGCTGGTGGGGGTGAGGGCAGTAGGGGGAGGGTGTCAAAGCTCAGATTTTAGGCCTGGGAGTCTGGCTTTTATTCTAGTTGCAATGGGACACTGAGGGTTTTAAGTTAACTGGTGTTTTCTATTTTAGTTTTCTTTCTCTCTTTTATTAAAGTTTATTTATTTTGAAAAAGAGGAAGAGAGAGAATCCCAAGCAGGCTCCACACTGTCAGTGCAGAGCCCGATGTGGGGGCTTGAACTTACAGAACTGTGAGATCATGACCTGAGCCGAAACCAAGAGCCCAATGCTTAACAGACTGAGCCACCCAGGTGCCCCTCTATTTTTAGTTATTTAAGAGTCCGTCCTTTAGACTGGAGAGGCAAAAGGGGACCAGCTTAGGAGACTAGTGCACTAAACCTAACCGTAAAACAAAGGGGCTCAGACCAGGCTAAAACAGTGAGGACCAGTCACAGCTGGTCACATTTGGGATGGTCTAGTATTGTATTGGCGGGCTAGGTGTGGAAGACACGAAGAGTCAGGGAGGACTCCTTAGAATGTGGTCTGAAACACTGGGAACAGTGCTGCATTTCCTGGGATGGGGAAGGCTTGGGGGTGAGCAGACTTTCTTAGGGGCAAGTCAAGGGTTTGCTGTTCCCCATGGAAGTTTGAGGTGCCAGCCATCTCTTGAGGTGCCTCCAAGAGATGGTGGGCAGCAGGTCACCATGTGAGCTGGAGCCCTTGGGGAAGGTGTGGCTGGACACAAAGATACAACCCCGCAGGGCTGGTATGGAAGTCACACGCTGTCCAGGAGTCGCAAGGGGAGGATCTGAATTCTCCCTGGGAAGGTCCCAGCAGCAGGGTCTTGTTGGCCAAGGGTTCTCACCGATTTTTCTGGTTCACCTTCAGCACCTGCTTTCGGAGCAGGTAGTCCCTGAGAGCCTCGACGTCATAGAAGCGGTCAGCCAGGGACTGGAGCAGCGACCTCCCCTCCTTCTGACTGCCCTCCGGGGCCAACACCCCGCTCGGGCCACGGATGCCCCTGGTACCCCCATTCCATACTCTGGCCACCAGGTGCAGGGACTGGGGAGGATGGGAAAGGAGAGTCAGAGCCCTATAACCCTGTTCTTGGCCCACGACCTGTCCCAACACTGCTTCCTGGCTTACAGATTTCTCCTTTCAGAACTTTCAAATTCTGCTTTTGGGAACCCCCCCCCCCGTGTCCCCATGTTTCCCCCAAGTTAAACCCTAAATTCCTTCTTTGATTTGGCCATTGTCGGTCATCCCAATTCTCCCCTGATCTTTCTCAAACTCTTATTTTTGTCTATTATCTGACCTCTTAATTTCCCACAAAATATCCCCTTAATTTTATCCCATTTTCCCTGGAATCTTCCTAAATAACCCATTTTTACCCCCCCCCAAATATTTTTAAAGATTTTATTTTTAAGTGATCTCTACACCTAATGTAGAGCTTGAACTCACAACCCCCAAGATCAAGAGTCCCACGTTCCATCCTCAATTTACGTCTTCAATCTTCCTCTGGTCTTCTTTTGGCCTGCCTCAATTTCTCTTTCTCCTTCAACCAATTTTTCTCAGTAATTTGCCCAAATCCTTATTTTCCCTCAAAATTCCTAGGTCCCCAACGTCTCAGTTTATTTGTCCCTAAATCCATTCCTTAATTTTATTCGGGTCTTCCTAAATTCCCTCCAGGAATATCGCAAATTCTCCCCTTAATTTCCACCAGGTCCTTCCCTCGGAACTCCCAAATTCACCCTTTGTTTCCTGTCCTCCATTCCCATCATCCCTTTGCTTTTCCATAAAAATCCCTAACTCTCCAATGAGTTCTCACCAGTATCCTTTGGTGTCTCACCCTAGAATCTCAACCCCCGGCTTCTCCAATCCCTCCCTAACTCTCTTCCTTTTCGGGTCCCACTCTCAGTGCCGGCAACGGGATCCCTCCCTATGATTGGCTGGGTGCGCCATTTTCGGAACACACTCCCTGCTTTCCTCATTGGCTTCTCCCCGCTGAGCTCCCGCCCCATTTTCTCCCTAAAGCGCCACTGCTGTCTGCGACTTAAACCGGTGCGTCCCGGCGCCCAGAGGCTGCACTGTCTGCGATTCCATCGCGAGCCTTAGCGGGCAAGACCTACTGCTCTCTCTTGCTCCTTGCTCCCTGGGTGTTGACAGAAACCCCGAAGGCTGAGACCGCAGAGCTGACTTCAATTTGGGGGCTCTCGGAGATCCGGTCACTTACCGCCCTGGGCGTCGCCATTTTGCCGGGATACGTAACCGGAAGGGGCCGGCTTTTCTTAGTCCGCCGGCGGGGTTGAGCCCGAGATTACTTTTCCTAGGGCGACGCCCCCTTTGTTTTCAACTCTTCTCTTAAAGGTGCACGCACTTTTTAATCCCTAAGATTCCTGGCATCCTCCCAGCGCCATTTCCATGGTCCTTACAATCGGACTCTGCAGCCTTTTCCTAGGAGATAGCGGGTAGTCCTTCCTGGTAGAGTGCCCTCCCTCCGACTGTACTCACAGCCCCCGTGAGCTGCTTTCTTCCTCCAGCTTTCATTACTGACTAGGAAACTGAGGCATTCTTTACTCCAGGATCCGGGAAGGAAAAGGTCTAATGGGTGGTGAGGTTAGACTTCAGGATAAGAGAGAGGAGATCTCAAGACAAGTACTGTGATGTGTTTGCAGTTTTAGTTTGGGGTTCAACGCCATCTCTCAGTGAGAAGATTCAATGTAAAGTCTTGTGGATAGAATTATTCGTTCATTTATTCACAGATATTTACTGAGCACCTACCACGTGGCCCACTGTTTTGGATACTGGGGTTACCAGGGTGAACAAGGCCGACCACGCCCTTATCTCAGGGAGTCAACTTTCGAGGGCCAGGAGAGGATTTAAGAGAAACAAAAGAATAAGCAAGATAATTTGATAAGAGGCAAATAACAACAGGCAATATAATAGGCAGTGACTAGGGAGTCAGGGCATCAGTAAAAGAATCTCTGAAGAAGTGATATTTAAGTGGAAGTGAAGGATAAGAAGAAAACAGCCATTCAACGATCTTGGGGAAAGGTGTTCCAGAGGCACAGACAGTGCAAAGGTCCAGGGGTGGGAACCAGCTGGCAGAGAGAAGTAGGAGACTAGGTCAGAGAGGCGGGCAGGAAGCGGAGCGTGCTGTATTCCATTCTCAGGGGCTTGTCATGATATGATTTATTATTTTTTTCTGAATAAACACAGGCTTAATGATCCATTTCTTTGTACGATAGCTATAGAGACTTTATAATCCCGGAATATACAACCATGCAACACAGACTAGCCAATTCTTTTTTTTTTTTTAATGTTTATTTATTATTGAGACAGAGAGAGACAGTATGAGAGGGGGAGGGGCAGAGAGAGAGGGAGACACAGAATCTGAAGCAGGCTCCAGGCTCTGAGCTGTCAGCAGAAAGCCCTACACGGGGCTCGAACCCACGAACCATGAGATCATGACCTGAACCCAAGTCGGACGCTTAACCGACTGAGCCACCCAGGCGCCCCATGCCATTGGCAGCTCTTAACAGACACTTGCTGTCAGAGGGCTCACGGCCTCCACAGAACCTTTCCTTGGAATGGGTTTAGTTCAACCATTATACTTCTTTAGGGCGATGAACACGCCGCCCAACAACCAGTACTTCTGGAAGAGTCTGGTCGGCTTCCTCAGGAACTGCGTGCTCGGCAGAAGCGCCATGGGGGCACTGCTGGCTCCTCTGCCTCAGCACAAGGCCCAAGAAATTCCTGATTTACATTTTAAGAAGTATTTATTTCCTTTTGAGAGAGAGAGAGAGAGCACAGGGGAGGGGCAGAAAGAGGGAGAGAGAGTCCCAAGCAGGCTGCGTGCTGTCAGCGAGGAGCCTGATGCAGGGCTCTAGCTCGTGGACAGCAAGAGCAAGCAAGACCTGAGCCCAAATCAGGAGTCGGATGCTTAACTGACTGAGCCACCCAGGCGCCCCTGATTTACATTATTTTAATTATTATGATTTTTTAAATATATAATCTATTTGCTCTTTTTCTTAAAAATGTTTCTTTTTCTGAGAGAGAGAGAGAGACAGCGAGCAGGGGAGGGGCAGAGAGAGAGGGACCCACAGAATCTAATGCAGGCTCCAGGCTGTCGGCACAGATCCCAAGGTGGGGCTCGAACTCCTGCACCTCGAGATCATGACCTGAGCCAAAGTCAGATCCTTCGCTGACTGAGCCACACAGGTGCCCCGATTGATATTTTTTAAAAGACCATTTCTGCCGCGTGGAGAACAGAACTCAGGCAGTAAGGGTGGAAATGGGGCCAGCAAAGTCCCGGCAAGAGATGAACGGAGACAGGAGCGGGGATGGGGCAATGGAAAATGGTGAGAAGTGCTCAGATTATGAGTCTGTTTTGAAGGTTGAGACAGTAGCTCAGGAAACTAGAAGGATGGGAAAGCCAATTATGGAGACAGGGGGACTGGGAAAGCGATAGGTTTGAAAGGGCAAGACTGGTGGGCTGAACGGTGCCCCCCCACTCTACACACAGCCCTCCAGAATTCATGCCCTGGTCCCTGGGACGTGTGACTCTGTTATTTTACACGGTAAAAGGAAGGCATGGTTAAGTTAAGAATCTTGAGATGGGGAGACTATTCTGGATGGTCAAGGTGGCCCCAATGCAATGACAAGGGTCCCATTGGATAGAAGACGGGGGGGGGGGTCAGTCAGTAGGAGACGTGATGGCAGATGCAACAGTGATTCAAAGAAGGAGCAATGAGCCAAGGAATGTGGAGGCTTCTAGAAGCTGGGAAAGGCTAAGAAATGGATTCTCCCCTAGAGCCTCCAGAAAGAGCCCAGCCTTGCGGACCTGCTTGAGACTTCCAGGCCACAGAACTGCACAAACTGTGTGTTGGTTTAAGCCACTTTGTTACAGAGGAGCAGGAAACAAATACAGGGGTGTTGGTCCCAACTGAGGGATGCTTTGACCGTATTCACCTCGCGTTGGCTGAGACATCTAGGTGGAGATGCTGAGTGGGCGCCTGGAGCACGGTCGAGGTCAGGACTGGAGTCGGAGACCGGGGGGCCATTGGCATGCAGGTGGGATTCGAACACCCTGGGCCGAGAGAGGGGCTGGAGCAGAGGGAGGCCCACACCCCAGTCTTTTCCATGGCAGGGATAGCGATGGTATCTGTGGGCAAGTCAGGGGACAGGAGAGCCTGGGCCCTGTGGCGCCTCAGCCGAGGAATCGTGGCTTGGAAGTCACCCCTGGCTCCTCTGGGGCGCTAACTGGAAAGCCCTGGGGGGCCCACGGGGGGAAGACAAGGTCTAAGCCAGAGAATGGAGAGGAAGGAAGTATGGAGGCTGAAGAGGAGCGGTGGGAGGGACCCAGCAGGGGATGGGACAGATGAGGCCAGGCTTCCACAGACCCCAGCACCCACGAGGGGTTGGGCTTGAGAAGGGCTCAAGAGGGTGGGGGTTTTGGCGTCCACCAGAGCGGGTGTGGCTGGGCCCTTGTGAGCAGAGTTGAGGTTAGACTTTAGAAGGAAGAATACCCCCACGAGGCTGCCAATTCTTACCAGAGAGTGGACTTTGGAATTCTGTTCCAGGCACCCGCTCCCCTCCCCACACCCCTGCCCTTTGCTCCCCCCATTTCCCCTTCCAGCTCCTCAGGGGACTGGGTCATTCTGGACCTTGTCACTTCTGCTCCTGGCTGCCACTGCTCTGAGACTATGGAGCTGTGGAGGCAACTGAGGCAGGCGGGACTGGTGCCCCCAGGACTGGGCCCACCTCCCCCGGCCCTGAGGGCCCCGCCGCCAGTGAGGAGAGCTGGCCAGACCCTCTCGTCCCCGGGGGCAGAGGCTGCAGGTGCCAGGGAGCGTCTGCTGTGGATCTGGGAGGAGCTGGTGAGTGAGGGTTTGAGGGGCAAGAGATGGGGGGGGTGGGGGGGGCAGGTGTGGGTGGGGACGGAGAACTCATGTGTGAATGGGAATGAATGAGATTGCAAAGGGGCCAGAGATTGATGGACAGAAATTAATAGACAAGAAAAAAAAAACCCAAGGAATTAAGAGACAAGAATAGAGAAACAGAGAAAGAGAGAGAGAGAGAGAGAGAGACAGGGAGAGACATAGCAAGACCCAAAGAGTGAGAGCCAGGAGTAGAAGAGAGACTGAGACAGAGAGAGTCAGAAAAAGAGAGACAGAGACAGAAGGCAGAGATTGAGAGCAACAGAGACAGAGACTCAGATTAAATCTGAGACAGAGAGATGGAGACAGGCAAAGGCAGAAGCAGAGAAATAGAGACGGACAGAAAGGGGTACGGAAAGACATAGAGACAGACAGACAAGGGGGATAGAGAGCAGACAGGTAACAAGAGAGAGACACACAATAAGGGAGGCACAGAAACAAAGATTCAGAGACACAGAGAGATAGTGAAGGATAATGAGGTGGAGAGACAAAGACCGGGGGAGACAGAGGCAGAGATCAAGAGAGATGGGAGAAGCAGGATCCAGGACACAGTGAGGACCCCGCCTACGTGCTGCTGCGGGCCTGGAAGATTAAAGAAGAGCTTCCTTTTTTTTTTTTTAATGTCTTTTATTTATTTTTGAGAAACAGAGAGACAGTGGGAGCAGGGGAGGGTCAGAGAGAGAGGGAGACACAGAATCGGAAGCAGTCTCCAGGCTCTGAGCTGTCAGCACAGAGCCCAACGTGGGGCTTGAACCCACGAACCATGAGATCATGACCTGAGCCGAAGCTGGACGCTCAACCGACTGAGCCACCCAGGCGCCCCATGAAGAGCTTCCCTGTGAATTGTATTAAAGATGGTCAACTGATAGGTGTAGAGACCACTCCGCGGGGGAGAGAGAAGGACAAGTGGGAATTTCTAAGCGAAGGAGAGGGCGGGGGTCAGCGGATGGAAAATCTCAGTGAAACCATCAGGGGGCAGTGGGGCATCTGGCTTCACCGATGAGACGGGACCGGGCAGGGATGGGGCGTGAGGAGCCAGATCAGACGTGGAGGAGGGCAGGGATGGGGCGTGAGGAGCCAGATCAGACGTGGAGGAGGGGAGATTCTTGGTAAAAGTGGATTTATAAGGAAACGCACAGGCCCAGAGAGGGTTTAGGAGCTTGGCTAAATTTGGTCAAGCAAAGAACCTTTGCCGGGACTCCAGCAGGTTGTGGGGGGAGGGAGCACGCTGACCCCTGCCCTCCGGGGCGGGATGCCCATGCCTCCCCTTTCCCACTGGCAGTGGTGCCTCCGCCAAGTGGACGTCCAGCTGCTGGGCCAGCTGTGCAGCCTGGGGCTGGAGCTGGGGGCCCTGCGGGAGGACCTGGTCACCATCCTGGAAGATGAGGAGAGCCTCGAGGAGGAAGAGGAGGAGGAGGAAGAGCCCGAGGGGAAGCAGGACGAGGGACACGTAGGGGGCTTCTGCTGGGCCCCAGGTCAACAACTCCCGGACTTTGAGATGACGATCTGAGGCCTGGCAAGGCGCTTGCGATTGACACATGAATGAGATGCAAATTTATGCAAAGGAGGGGGGATTTGCAGGTCAAATCAACCAGCGGTCGCGGATTTGGAATCAACCCCTGTTCCTGGAGCAAATACATTCTCGAAAGATGTCTGCGCGGAAATGGAAGGGCCGGCCTGGGACCTGGGGGTGCGTTTGCAGACGCTGCGGGAGGTTTGTGGAGAAACTGGGCGTACGTGCCGGTGGGTTGCAAGAGAGACGTGCGTCTTCGCAAATAGGATGGAGACGCTCGCAGGTGATCAAGGCTGGCCTATGGCGGCCACGCCCCCAAGTGGCTGTTGAGCAGGTGGCTCGTCTGAACTGAGATGCGCTGGACACGTGACTACAGATGGAATTTCAAAGGCTTACTATGATACAAAGAATATTTATGACATTTTAATAAACTAAAAATTTTGTTGAAATGCTATTTTCCGCATAATGGGATACATAAGAATATTACTAAAACTAATTTCTCCTGTGTATTTGAGAAAATTTTAATATGGTAAAATGTATATAATAAAATTTACCATTTTAGCCATTAAAATGTTTATTTATTTATGATTTTTTAATGCGTATTTATTTTTGAGAAAGAGGAGAGACAGCATAAGTGGGAGAAGGGCAGAGAGAGAGGGAGACACAGAATCCGAAGCAGGCTCCAGGCTCTGAGCTAGCTGTCAGCACAGAGCCCGACGCTGGGCTCGAACCCACAAACCGTGAGATCATGACCTGAGCCAAAGTCAGTAGCTTAGCCGAGTGAGCCACCCAGCTGAGTGTTTATTTTTGAGAGAGAGTGTAGAGGGGCTGAGGGAAAAAGAGAATCTTAAGGAGGCTCTGGGTCGCCAATGCAGAGCCCCACTCGGGGCTTGAACTCACAAACTTTGAGATCACAACCTGAGCCAATATCAAGACTTGGATGCTGAACTGATTGGGCCATCCTGTTGCCCCCATTTTAGCCATTTCTAAAAATTTTTCAAAAATGTTTATTTTTTTTTGAGAGAGACAAAATGTGAGTGGGGGAGGGGCAGAGAGAGAGAGGGAGACACAGAATGGGAAGCAGGCTCCAGGCTCCGAGCTGTGAGCACAGAGCCCGATGTGGGGCTCGAACCCATGAACTGTGAGATCATGACCTGAGCCGAAGTTGGATGCTTCATCGACTAGAGCCACTCAGGTGCCCTTCTCCAGTTTTGTTGTTTTAGGGGATCTGAGTTCCCTTGTCCACCCCGTCGCACTGGCCTTGAATAAAAGTCTTCTTTGCCCCTTTGCTTTGTCGGTGAAAGTTTTGCTCTGACACTGCCGGCCCGTCTTTGGCCGAGCGGCATCGGGCTCACGTGTTAATCCTTAACCACATTTTCAAATCTTCCAATTTCTTCCCTTGTCGGGCTCCACCCTCCACACCGACGTTTCCAATCCCCCCTCCCCACTCCCTCCTGAGTTGGTGTCCAGAGGGGGAGGTGGCCTGACTCCCGGACGGGTCAGGGGTCCCAGGTTGTCTTGTAGCTGGAGCTCGTCCCCGGGGTATGAGAGCACGAGAAGCCCGGGCACTAAAGCACAGGGTTTCCCAGGGCCCTGGGGGGATGGCGGCCGGCGGCCCGGCTCCAAGGCGCTAGAAAGCCCACCCGTTTCCACCTCACCCTCAAGGGGCAACATCACACAGACTTTAGAAGACATTCCGTCATAAAACACTACAACTGTAGGGGGCGCCTGGGCGGCTCAGCTGGTTGAGTGTTGGACTCTTAATTTCGACGCAGGTCATGATCTCAGGGTCGTGGGATGGACCCCAAGTCGGGCTCCGCATTGAGCATGGAGTCTGCTTGGGATTCTCTCTCTCCCCCTCTTCCCTTCGCTGTGGCTCCCACGAGTGCGCGCGCTCTTGCTCTCTCTCTCTCTCTCTCTCTCTCTCTCAAAAATTAAAACAGAGGCGCGTGGGTGGCTCAGTTGGTTAAGTGTCCGACTTCAGCTCAGGTCATCATCTCGCGTTTTGTGGGTTCGAGCCCCCCGTCGGGCTCTGTGCTGACAGCTAGCTCAGAGCCTGGAGCCTGCTTCGAATTGTGTGTCTCCCTCTCTCTCTGACCCTCCCCTGCTCACGTTGTCTCTTTCTCTTTCGAAACAAACAAACAAACAAATAAATAAATAATAAATAAATAAATAAAACATTAAGAAATTTAAAGCAAAAACCCCATCACAACTCTACTGGACAGGCAGATCCCTGCACAGTCAGCCACCTGTGCATCCGCACTGGCGTCGCGGAACAAGGAAACCAGCAGGGGGGGGTGAGGTCTGATGGGCTGCAGCTGCACCTGACTGTGGGCCCCCGGAGCACAGTGCCGTCCAGGGCCGGCCTCCCTTTGGGCTCCAGCGCCCCTGCCAGGCCAGCTCTAGTTGCCGGCTGCCGGCTGCCCTCAGGAGCGGTGGGGGTTAACAGCCGGGGAAGGGGCGGCCCCCCCCGCTGGTGTAGAATCTCGCACTCAGGGCCTCAGCTACTCTGGCTCTTGGAGAGACATTCCATAAGGTGGGAGCCTAGCACGTGATGTCCCCAGAGTTTATTTAAATTGGCGATTTCCATTCAATCTGTTTTCATCCCTGAATAGGATACAGACACCCACTTGCCTGATTTTGACCTTCATATAGAGAGGAAAGTATTTCTTTTAACTTTTTATTATGAAGAATGTAACCTGCAAAAAGAAAGAATAACAGTCATCTAGCCACCCCAGAGAGAGAATTGACATCATTTTTCGGTCATATTTGTCACCTGTCTCTATCTATCATGTACTAGTTTCTTCCCCCAGAACATGAACAAATTAATCACAGATCTCATAATACTCTGCCCAGGAATAGGTCCACCTGCTTCTCTTCAGAAGACGCACATTCCCCCCAATGCCATGGACAATACCTGGCAGAATGATAATTCCCTAACATCGAGTACCCGGTCCGTGAGTTTTTCCAACTCCCCGACAAGTTTGTAGTCATTTTTTTTATTTTTTAATGTTTATTTTTGAGAGGGAAAGAGAGACAGAAAGACAGAGGATCCAAAGTGGGCTCTGTGCTGACAGCAGAGAGCCTGATGTGGGGCTCGAACTCATGAGCCATGAGATAATGAGCTGAGCCAAAGTCGGAGGCTTAATCCACCAAGCCACCCAGGGGCCCCTATCTTCTTTATTTAAAAAAATTAAATATTTTATTTTAAAGTAATCTCTACACTCAACATGGGGCTCAAACTCATGAGCCCAAGATCAAGAATTGGGTGTTCCACTGCCTGAGCCGGCCAGGAGCCCCTGTGTGTCTTCTTTAGCTACCTCTCCATATCCTTTGCAGATTTTTAAATAGAAATATTTTTGTTATTGAGTTGTGCATGCTGTTTGTATATTATAGATACAGCTTCCTTATCTGATGTGTGGTTGGTAAAATTTTTCACCCGTTCTGCGGGGTTTTTCACTTTCATGATGGAGTACTTTGAAGTAAAAGTTTTAACTTTTGATGAGGTCCCGTTGCTATTTTGACTTTTGTTGCTTGTCCCCATATGTATTTTATGCCATTTTTCTTCAGCCAGGATCTAAACAAGGGTCCCACAGATACCATATGTTGTCACTCATAGGTCTCACAGGAGATCATGGGAAGGGGAAAGGGGGCAAAAAAAGGAAGTTAGGGAGAGGGAGGGAAGCAAATAATGAGAGACTCTTGAATCCTGAAAACAAACTGAGGGCTGCAGAGGGAGGAGGAAAGGGGAAGGGGGGTGATGGTCATGGTGGGGAGCACTTGTGGGGAAGAGCACTGGGTGTTATATGGAAACCCACTTGGCAATAAACTATTAATAAAAATTTTTTTTAAATTAAAAAAAACCAAGGGTCCCATGTCGCACGTGATATCAATCTAGAAAGTCCTTCTTTTTCTAAAACCTTGACTGTGGGTACGGCTCATGCTAGTCGTCTTTGGGCCTGAGTGTGTCTAGGAGATTTCTCTTGGGGCCTGTCTCTTGCCCCACCAAGCAGCTTACTTCTTTGGGCAGGAGGGGCAGCCTAGACTCTGGGGGCTCACTGCAACTTAGGGGACGCCGCATGTGTGCAGCTCGGCACATCACCGCAGATCCCGTCAGAGCCTGGACCGGAGGGTCAGGCTGGCTGTGGTGGGTTGAATAGAGACACCCCCTCTTCCCCCCCCCCCAAAGATATGTCCGTGTCCCGGAACCTGTGGATGCAACCTGACTTGGGAAAAGTTTCTTTGATGATGGAATTAAGTTAAGGATCTTGGGACGAAATAATCCTGGGTTAACTATGTGAGTCCTAAATCCAATGAAAAGTGTCCTTACAAGTAACAGAAGAGGGGCGCCCGGGTGGCTCAATCGGTTAGGTGTCTGACTCTCGATTTCGGCTCAGGTCTTGATCTCACAGTTTGTGAGATCGAGCCCCACGTCGGGCTCTATGCTGACAGCTCAGAGCCTGCCTGGGATTCTCTCTCTGCCCCTCCTCCTACCTCTCTTCTCTCTCTCTCAAAAAAACAAAACAAAACAAAAGAGAAGAGAAGACACACAGTGGAGAAGACCACGTGAAGACAGAGGCAGAGATCGGAGTGACTCAGCCATAAGCCAAGAAATGCCAACGACCACCAAAAGCTGGAAGAAGAAAGGAACGGAATCTCTCCTAGACTCTCTGGAGGGAGTGTGGTCCTGCTGATACTTGGAGTTTGGATTTCTGGCCCCCAACACGGCTGCAGAATAAACTTCCTCTTGTTTTAAGTTACCAAGTGTGTGGCAATTTGTTATGGCAGCGATAACACAGTGTCCTCCTCCAGGGCCAGAAGACTGGAGATGGGAGATCCATCTTCCCAGCACTAGGTCTCTAATCCCTCAGGTCCGGTGGGACCCTCAGGACACACCTGATGCCTATGACTGCCACATCCCCAGCACCCCCCCTCCACGCCCCTACTGCCGCATTCTCCACCCTGCTCTTGGCCTGAGCCCATTTTGCACAGGGACAGTCACTAACTCTATCATCCCTCCTGGATTCAGGCACAGGCACCTTCTGTGCCAAGGGGCTTCCCGCGCCCCCGGGCCCTGGTGTCTGCAGGCTTTCAGGGCGAGGAGCTCCTACTGCCGCCTCCCGTGGGGATAGCGTAGAGGATGGTTTTTACAGCCTCTTTTTGAGGATAATTACAGATTTCTACATAGTCAATGTGTTTCATTGAGTCTTTTGATGCTGGAATGATCTCCAGTTTGGTCATTGATTGGGCCAAGAGCAAAATACCAGGTGGCATTGTCAAAAGAAAGAAAATTCTCTCATTGGGGAATAAAAGACAGCCGGGTCTCACCATTTCTGTAGGTTTTTATAGGTAGAGTTGATGCGGAATTCATGTGGGGACGAGCACAGCCATTTGCCCTGTGAGGCAGGGCTGGCTGCGGAGGCCGGCGATCTGCGGAATCACACAACCACTTAGAAGGGCCTGTGCCGGCTCCGATACTCTGCGTTTGGCATCTTGAGATTCCTAATGATTTTTGAACAGGAGCCCTGCATTTTCAGTTTACATTGGGTCATGCCACTGATGTAGCTGGTTGCCCAAGGAATTGAGTGATCATGAATTGATGGGCAAAATTTTGTAAAAAAGACAGGGATGAGGCACCAGGGGCTGCAATATGTACTCTAGCCACAAGAGGGCGGCAGCACCACAAGGTAACCACGTGGAGCGATGGGAAGGCTCACCAATAGTTTGCCTTTTTCTTTCTTGTTTTTAATCTTTATTTATTGTTGAGAGAGAGAGAGAGTGTGTGTGTGTGTGTTAACAGGGGCAGGGGAGGGGCAGAGAGAGAAAGGGAGAGACACAGAGCTCAACATGGGCTCCAGGCTCTGAGCTGTCAGCACAGAGCCCAACACGGGGCTTAAACCCATGAACTGTTGAGATCATGACCTGAGCCAACGTCAGACGCTTAACCAACTGAGCCATCCAGGCGCCTCTAGTTTGCCTTTTTCTACTCTGTGTCCTTGTAGGTCTCTAACTGTCTCCTCACATCGCTGCCTCCCACCTCTAGCTCTCAGCAGGAATGTTCTCCAGCCCTGAGGTACTTCAGAAATACACATTAAATTTTTTTAAATTTTGTTTTAGAGAGAGAGAGAGAGAGAGAGAGCGCATAAGCAGGAGAGAGGGCAGAGGAAGAGAGACAATCTCTTGGACTTGGGGCTCGATCCCACAGCTCTAGGATCATGACCAGAGCTGAAATCAAGTCGGATGCTCAACCAACCAAGCCACCCAAACGCCCCAGAGATACCCATGTTTGACTTCACAATCCAAGGTGGAATGTGGGGGAGCTCACAACTCTCTGGTCAAATATGAATAGCAATAAATAGATATAATAATGTCTACACTAAATACTGGTCTTAGGATAGTATTGCAGAGACGGGGAAGGGAAAAGTGTTTGCATCATGGTGATGGGGAAGAAAGTACTGAGTTCCCATTTTCCAAGAGGGAAGTGATAAATCACTAAGTAGCCTCAGACCATGTTGAGCAGAGGTGACTGAAGGTCCGTCCGGGGGAGCTGGTGCTGTTCCAGAGAGATCTCCCCAGTGTGGCCCCCGACAGAGAAGCCAGGGCTTTCCCGGGATCTCCCGAGACAGAACACACAGCCACACGGGGCTTATCACGGCGACGTCCAGTGCTGTCACCACGACGAGAAAGACCGTCCCCATGACAGGAGGGAGCCGGCACTGCTGTGCTCACAGTGGGAACACCGGGACTCGGAGAATCATTGCCTGTTGGAGCGGCAGTGGGGCTGCCCGACAAGGTCAGGTGTCCCTGGGCTGTAGCGCATCCACATCAAAATGGTGTCTCTGCTCCGGCCCAGCCTTACACACCTGATTAAGTTTCATCCAAGAACCTCAAACTTCTTAGGTCTTTGTCCATATGACATATGATGGGGATTGACTTTTTTCTGTCTCTCACTTTTTTTGGGGGGGATTAGGGGGATGGAATTTAAACTCATAGTCCTCATTTGATTCATGGCCCAGTTTCATCATCAGTCCGTAAATGGCCTGCTGTCTTTTTTTTTTAGAGAAGCATTACTTATTTAATGTTTTATCTACCTTCCAGAAAGATCTCCGTGTTGCAGTTACAGGTAGAGCTTGCTAGGGAAGCCGTTGCTACTTCCTGGAGACAAAAATTGGGAAATCAAGACTCCATTGGCCTCAGGCCACAGCACCCTTGCAGCCTCTCTGTAGCAACAAGATGGGACACCCCTGGCTCCGTGGGCCTGAGTGCCGGGGGCACGATGCGCACCCCACGACCCACTCTGCTCTTCCACCCGGCACACGTGTGACTGCGGTCAGCGAGCCCAGGAGTTGCTGTCTGTAGCTTGTCAGGTTTCATGGGCTTTGCCAGGGGATTGGAGGAGATGAGGGAAGTCAAGCCGGGCATCTCTCCTAGACCTCGCTGGGGCGTCTCCGCAACAGAAACCCAAGACCTTCGTTCCTCCCCCCTCCCAACCTGGTCCTCCCGGGTCTTCCTTTCATTAGTCAGGGTCAAGAGCATCCTTCAGGTGCTCAGTTCAGAAAACGTGGCATTATCCTTGACACCCCCACTCCACCACCAAACCTGGGATCTGCCCACAAAATATAAAAAGAATCCAAACCACCATCGTTCCTAAGTAAGGGTGTCGTGACAGTCTCCTGACCGGTCTTCCTGCTGTCCCCTTGGGTTCACCCTCCCGTAAGTCAATCTCCCCACAGTAGGATCTCTGTCCCTCGGAGATGACTTCCTTCCAAACCCAACACCACTCCTCTTCTGTTCTGAGCCCTCCTGTTGCTCACATCTCAATCACACCAAAACCCAAAGTCCTCCCACAGCCCGCGGGCCCTAGGTGGATGTGACCTGGAGTGAGGACAGTCTGCTAGAAGACAAGCGTTTCCACCAGAGAGCCAATCAACTCAGCGCTTTGGCTGAGAAAGTCTCCCAATGAAGAAAATGTCAGCCGAAGAAACAGGGCTCTTAGTGATGTGGTCCATCTACCGTGTGGCCCGAGCTCCTGAGCTCCTTGCAGACGACCCTGTGAGTGGCCCTGCCCTGTCCGCCCTGTTCCTGCCCTTCCTTCTCACGCCATCCCATGCACCCAGGTGTTCTGGCCACAGTGGCCTCCTGACCCTGGCCCCGCACTCAAGCCAGCTCCTGCCTCCCGGCACCCACCCTGGCCGTTCCTTCTCCTTGGAATAAGCTTCCTGCAGAGACTTACGGGACTGCTTCCTCCCTGCTTTAGGTCTCACTCAGATGTCACCCCCCCATGGCAGGTCTCACTGACCATCTCATAGCACAAGGAAGGTCCCCTGGTGACACCCTCACTCCTCTTTCACCCTGTTTTGTCTTCTGTTACACGACCGAGAAGACAGAAATTCAGCTTTTTTGCATCTTTTCTCCCAGGTGTGCTGAGCACGGTTGGCGGCCCACACCGTCTCAGTCCAGGTGCCCAACATCCTGGTGTGATACGTGTACATGTTGTGTCCTGATCTGCGCCTGAAGTAGAGCAAACGGGCACCGCCTCACCGAGCTACTAATTTTTCTCTTCGTAACTTTCAAGGTCGCAAGCTGGCATTGTAGCCGCAGTCCCGTGCGGTGCATTATGTCTGCAGGACCTATGCATCAGGAGGATTTTACCCTGTAGGGACCAGTAAGGGTAGAACCCCGGATTGACAATCACCTCACTTACTTGCTCAGTGGCCGTGGTGTCGGAGAGGCAAGCCAGCATGCGGGCGGCGGAGGGTTTTACCTTGTGACCACCTTTCCTCCGCCCCACCACCCCCGGGTCTCAGGCAAGGTGACCTCCAGCTGTTCTCTGGACGACGCCACATGTGAGCGAGGTTGTGCAGTGTCTTTCTCTGGCTGACTGCTGTCCCTCAGCTCAGGGCCTTCCAGGTCCTTCCATGTTGTGGCAGATGGCAAGAGGTCCTTCCTGTGTATGGCTGAATAATATTCCACTTTATAAGGCCCCACCTTTGCTTTATGCATATAACGCATTTGGGCAGTTGGGTTGTTTCCCTGTCTTGGCTGTTGTGAATAAGGCAGCAAACAACATGAGGGCTCATAGATTTTGTTTGAAATGGTGATTTCATTTCTTTTGGAGATACATCCAGAAGTGGAATTGTTACATCGGATGGTAGGTCTATTGTTAATTTTTGGGGGACTCTCCATATTGTTTTCTACAGTGGTTGTGCCAGTGACGTTCAGATCAACAGTGCCTTATTTTCCTTCACATTCTCCGTATCACTTACTCTCTCTTGTCATTTGATACTGGACCCTCTAACTGTGGGGTGCTTTCATTGGGGTTTTGTCTCGGTTTCCTGATGACTAATGATGGTGAGCACCTTTTCATGAACCTGTTGGCCAACTGTATGTCTCCATTGAGAAAATACCTATTCAGCTGCTCTGCCCACATGAATAAGATCATTTGGGGGTTTGGGGATTTTTTTTTTCTGTTTTTGCAACTCCATTGTATAATTTCTTTCTATATGTTGGCTATTAATTACTGATGAGACATATGATTTACAAATATTTTTTCCCATTTGGTAGGTCACCTTTTCATTTTGTTGATTGTTTCCATTCTGTGCAGAAACTTTTAATTTATTTATTTTAATTTTTTTGAAGTAGGGTTCACATCCACTGCAGAGCCCAACAGGGGCTTGAACTCACGACCCAGAGATCAAGACCTGACCTGAGCTGTGATCAAGAGTTGGAAACTTTGCTGACCGAGCCACCCAGGTGCCCGTGCTGTGCAGTTCTTAGTTTGTTGTCGTTGAACTTGTTTATTTTTTCTTTTTTAAAATGTTAATATGATTTTATTGAGAGAGAGAGAGAGAGAGAGAGAGAGAGGCAGAGAAAGAAGGAGAGAATCCCAAGCTCTGATAGTGCAGAGCCTGATGAGGGGCCCGATCACACGAACTGTGAGATCATGACCTGAGCTGAAATCAGGAGTTGGACGCTTGGGGCATCTGGGTGGCTCAGTCAGTTAAGCAATGACTTCAGCGCAGATCATGTCCCCATGGTTTGTGGGTTTGAGCCCCGCATCGGGCTCTGTGCTGACAGCTTGGAGCCTGCTTCAGATTTTGTGTCTCCCTACCTCTCTCTCTCTGCGTCTCCCCTACTCATGCTCTATCTCTTTGTCTCTCAAAAATAAATAAACGTTAACAATTAAAAAAAAAAAAGAGTTGGACGCTTAACCAACTGAGCCACCCCACAGCCCCCACTTGTTTATTTATACTTTTATTGTTGATACTTTTGATGTGAAATCAAAAAAATCATCACCGGGGAACATGGGTGGCTCAGGTGGTTGAGCGTACAGCTTTGGCTCAGGTCATGATCTCACAGTTCATGGGTTTGAGCCCCGGGTCGGGCTCTGTGTTGACCGCTCAGAACCTGGAGCCTGTTCGGATTCTGCTCTCTCTCTCTCAAAAATAAATAAATAAAAATAAAAATGAAAAAAAACCATCACCAAGTCTTATGTCAAAGAACTTACTGCCTTTGCCTTTTTTCTTTTTTCTTTTTTTAAGCTTATTTATTTATTTGAGAGAGACAGAGGCAGTACAGTGGGGAAGGGGCAGAGAGTGGGGGATAGAATCTCTCTGCGAGCACAGAGCCCCACCAGGGCTGGAACCCACAAAACTAAATCGAAAACAAGAGTCGGACACTTAACTGACTGAGCCGTCCAGGTGCGCCTGCCTGTGTTTTTTTTCTACTGGTTTTGTGGTTTGAGGTCTTACATTCAAGCTTTTCATCCTATTTAGTGAATATTTGTGTATGGTCCAGGTTCGCTCTTCTGGCTGTGACCGTCCAGTTTTCCTATGTCAGTGGAGAGACAGCCCTTTCTCCACTTTATATTTCTAGCTGCTTTACCATTAATTAATTACTTGATTTCAAACAGTAACCCACGGCCTTTTTAAGTCATATTTTTTCCACCATGAGTTGGTTTCAGGTGAAACCACTCATCCTGAGAAACTGTAAGCAGTCAGTGTGCTCAAATTACAGAAGCTGTAGAGCCATTTCACACTCAAGATGATGCAGCGCCTTCCTGTTACAGTCCCATGGCAAAGAGCGGACCATATTGGCGCAGTTGCTTCGAGAGAAAGAAAGCACCGGCAGGATCTGGCCCCTCCATCTTGTCTGGAAGGGACAGGGTTTCTTCTCGCTGCAGGAGAGGCTGATGCTTAAATGCTTCCTTTTGATGACAAGGCAAAAGAGCCAGAACGATGCGGGCTGCCCATCTCCAGGTGAGTCTCAGGAGAGATGTCCCCCCGGGTGGTTGTTCCCCTCATGCTCTGTCCCCTCCACGGTCTCTCCTGCGTCAGGGTCCTTCCTCTGGGACTTCAGACTCATCATGTCCCTGCATCCCTGCCCATGTGGACCTGGCAGGCGTCTGAGCCCAGCAGCGGGCAGGGACGCTGGGCTTCCTGGACCCAAGCTACAAAGACCCCCAGATAAAGGGAAGGTCAGTTTAACAAGCCCAGGGCTACTGAGCCCAGTGTGGGTCCCACGGCCCAGGGCTACATGAGGGTCAAAAAGTGTGGGAAGAAATCCAGTCTGTTTAGGTGATTTCCTAAGGTACATTGAATCCAGAATAATGGCAGCCCCAAGGGCACCATCTAACTCTCTGGGGTAAGGATGGGTGATTTTCCAAGATTAGTTGCTCTGGAACCACTTCCTGTGATCTGAAGTTCTCACCTGCTCTGAGTTGGGGGGGAGGGGGTCCCTCGCTGCCCTATCCCGGGGAGTGTGAGTGGAAGGAAAGTCATCAAGAGACATTTTTTGTTCGCTTTGAAAAATGTTTTCTTAGCTTTATTTTTATTTAATGTTTTAAAAGTTCTCACTATGTCAATTCACTGAGTTTTCAATTTTTTAAAAATGTTTTTTATTTATTTTTGAGAGACAGAGAGAGGCAGCTCGAGCTGGGGAGGGTCCAAGAGAGAGGGAGACACAGAATCCAAAGACAGGCTCCAGGCTCTGAGCTGTCAACACAGAGCCCAACGAGGGGGCTCGAACCCATGAACCGTGAGATCATGGATGGACGCTTAACCACCTGAGCCACCCAGGCGCCCCTGTTTTCTTAGCTTTAACCACCTCTTCCTGCCATGAGAGCCTCCTCTTTCCTGCGCTGCTGTGGTCTACATGCTTCACCTTAGGGCGCTAATTCAGCTGAATATCTTCAGAAAAGGCCAAGGTTTTCTTAAACGTAAAAGGAACAGACACAGAGACAACTTGAGTTAGAAGGTTCTCAACCTGCTCAACCTGGTGTCTGCCTCCTCATCATCCCCAGTCCTCATTTTCCTTTTTTATTTGGCAATTTAAAACGTTTTTATGTTAACCTTTTTCAGGGGCTCTACGCAGGGCTTGGCCTCATGAGCCTGGGAATAAGAGTCTCATGCTCTGAGCAAAGCTGTCACCATATTATACTTCTCTCTTTCCTCTTTTATCTCTTTTCTCTGGAAGGCACATCTTAGACTCCTCAGCTCTCTCAAATCTTTTGAGTTGTCCCCCCTTCCCCACGGCTACCCCCCCACCCCTCCTCCCTTCCCTGCCTGGCCCTTCCCCTCCCACCCTGGCCCCTCTACTCTGGATAACCGTTGGAGCTTTGAGCCTCCCTCCCATTGTGGGCTCTTGAGGGGCTCAGAGATGCCAGGAGCAACCATGTGGGTCAGAAATGGGAACAGGAAACGAAACTCCCCCACCAACATTTTTTGTACTTGTCACACCCACGCTTCCTCTTTGAAGGCAGGAAGATCTCAAGGGCCCCTGGGTCCTTCCCCCCCAATTTGTTTTTCAAAGACATTGTTAACAATTACAGAAAAAACCCCACATAATATTAAATTTAGTACTATTACCCATTAGCCGGTGGGTAGGTCAGCGGTGGGAGATGGATTCTCAGTGTCACACATCACATCTTAGCACGAGTTCATTTTGTGACTGAAACATCTACACCCACAGCTCTGTGTTCTCTCCTCCCGCCCTGACTTGCTCCCAGTTCCTCTTTCGCTTCTATAAACTTGACTACTTTACATCTGACGTAAGTGGGATCTTAGGGTATTTGAGCGGTTAGTTCACTCAGCAGCAAGTCCAGAACAATCTCCTTGTCTAAGCCTGGACGACACCGCACTGTACAGAGACGCTCCGTGCTCTTCATCCCTCCTCTGTCTGTGGACATAGGGGCTGCTTCCGCCTCTTGACTCTGGAGAATTACACAGCAATGTACGGGGATGTTCATAAACTGCTTCCAATTCCTATGGATATGCAGCCTGAGCTGAGTTTGTGCAGTCACGTGGTAAGTCTATTTCTTGATTTGGGGGGACTCTTTACTGTGTGCTGCAGCAGCTGCGCCGTTTCAGATTTTGTCCAGCCGTGTGCCAGCATTCCAGTTTCTCCATATCCTTGCCAGCACCACTGGTTTTATGCTTTTCGGTTTTTGGGTTCTTTTGGTTATTGTTGTGGACTGTGGCCGTCCTGATGGCTGGGACATGATGTTTCCTTGCTGTTCCATATGCTTTCTGTACTAGTTTCTCATCAGCGTGGTGACCATCGTATATTTTCGGAGACACGTGTCTTTAAGAATTTTTGTTCTTGAAGACAAATTTGTTGATTGGGTAGTTTGGTTTTTTTTTTGTTGAATTTTAGAATTTCTTTACATATTTTAGATGTTAATTCCTTAACTGATACACAATTTGCAAACAGTTTCCCAATTGTGTGGGTTCCCTTTTCACTCAGTCGATTGTTCCTCCTGGGGGATAGTTAGTAAGCTTGAAATGGCCCCATTTATCTATTTGGCTTTTGTTGCCTATGCTTCTGGTGTCCTGTCCAAGAACTCACTGCCAAATCTAATGTCATAGAAGGTTTCCTCCTGTTGTTTTGTGTCAATGTCATAGTGTTAGGTTTTCTGTTGAGATCAGTTTATTTTCATGATTTTTTGTGTATGACAGGAACGGTCCTATTTCTTTTTTTGTGTGCAAATACCCAGTCTTCAGAAGACTTTTCATTGAAAAGATTGTCCTTTCTCCGTTGGGTGGCATTGGCTCCCTGTTCCTTTGGTCTGTGTGTGTTTTTATGCCAGGACCTCATGGTTTTAGTTCCTGTAGTTCAGCAATATGTTTTGTAATTGGGATTTGTAAGCCTCCTGTTTCTTTTTTTCTGGATTATTCTGGCTCCTTGGGGTCTGTTGAGATACCATATGAATGGAAGGATGATTTTTTTTCCTTTTTCAAAAAATTTTAATGTTTTTTATTTATTTTTGACACAGAGAGACAGTATGAGCAGGGGCGGGGCAGAGAGAGAGGGGGACACAGAATCTGAAGCAGGCTCCAGGCTCTGAGCTGTCAGCACAGAACCCGACACAGGGCTCGAACCCATGGAACACGAGATCATCACCTGAGCAGAAGTCGGGTGCTGAACCGACTGAGCCACCCAGGCATCCCAAGGATGAATTTTTTCTATTTCCCACCAAAAATGCCGTTGAGATGTTAATGTGGATAGCACTGAATTTGCAGATCACTTTGGTGGGTATGGACATTTTACCAATATGAAGTCATCTGACATGGGGTTCTGTTCCTGGTAAGAATGGATCTTCAAAGAAGCCATTGCTCTGGTCCCCATTCCTTCAATCCCCCCAAATTCCACCCTCTAGAGGGTTCGCTCATCTCTCACACCCCACTCGGGGATTGTCTGAGCTGATGAGGCTCAGATCTGGAGATTGTGTGAGGACATCAAATAAGCCAGACTCTTTCTCGGCGCCTTTCAAGTTTTTCTTCTCTCTGGTTTAATTATCTATTAATCCATGGGCATCTCTTATTCTGTAGTTTGTCATCTCTTTTCTTCTGTCACTGACTGTGTTTCAGTGGTACAGCACTAATTCAGTTCAATTTCTCTAGAAATGGCAAACATCTGCCAAGGAAACGGGGATTTTGGTGGGTATTTCCAACAACATGCGAACCCCAACTGACTCATCTAAGACTACTCATCATGCACTAATCCCTATTTCTCTTTTTTTTATACCTAAGATTTTCCCTTCAGCTCTCCTGAATCTTTTCATTGTCCCCCACCAACACCCCTTGTCACTAACTGCAAACTTCCACTTTCCTTCTGAACCCTCAGCTTCCTGCTCACGAGGGTGTCAAGTCTTAACCCCGTCCTGTGTCTTCCCCTTGACCCCTGGGCATTTGGGGATGAGATCATGTAAAGCAGAGCAGGGAGTCTGTGTGTTAAACATGATTCGGGATTAAGAGGACACATAGTTGTTAGGGCAGGACTGTCCAGGGACGCGATGGAGGTCTAGGTGGGGGTTGACCCATCCGCTGTGGGAAGAGTAACTAGAGCCTGAAGGATGAGGTGAGGGGGCCATTCTGGTAACCTTAGGGGTCAGTGTGAGAAGCGGGGCTGGGGGTTGGTGGAACGTGAAGATTCGTAAAGACTCAGAGAAGCACCCTGACAGTGGGGACAAGACACTCGATTCCGGGAGCCCACGCTGGAGTAGACAGTCGTAAGGATGGACACAAACCTCCGGGAGCTGGATGGAGGGCTGTTTGTATCCCTCAAGAGATTTAGATGCTAAGTGCGCATGCAGACCTCCCAGGACACAGCAGCATGCGGGCGAGGACGGGACACTAGGCACACGGGACAGACCACAGGACATGCTAGCTGGTGGGGTCAGAGTCTGGAGAGTGTGGAGGGGTTAGACAGCATCAGGTCCCCATAGCGGCAGTGGTGTGATTTGAGGATTTCAGGACAGGCCTGAAAGGAAGTAAGGAATGTGAGCTTGGGGCTGTCAGACCAGGAAAGTCTGGGAATCGCAGCCTGGCAGTAGGGTGGGGACTGAATGCCCGCGAATTAAAGAAAAAGCAGTTACTCTGAAAAGACTTTATTTCCTCACTCATTATGTCTTGTACCATGTTTGCCCGAAGACAGTTTCCAAGATCTTCAGGTAACTTAAAATACTGCCCTTCTGCTGAGCTAAGCTAATTATAGATACTCATTGTATTCCTACATGATTTCTAAATGAGCTGGAACCCAGTTATGTTTATTACAAAGCACAATCGCATCACTATGAATATGTTACACCTCTCGATGAGCATGTCCCGTTTGCCGTGTTGTACAAAGGGATGTGAATGTGTATAAAGGCTTGGGAGAACCCTCTTCATGACGTCTGCTGTCCGTCTTGGTTTTGACAGTCTTTGGTTATCCACATCCAAAGTATTCCTGTGAAACAGAAGTTTCTGTAGGAAAGATAATATTCCTTCCACATGAATGAGTCTCTGGTATGAGAAATCAGGGAGCAGAAAAACAACTTTGGGAGCAAAGTTGGGGTACACAAAGGGCAGATAACTCAATTTGGACAGATTGAAGTCCATTTGGGTATTGTGAGTTCCAGCACTTTTAAAGAGTTTATAAACAGGTTGGATATTCAATGGAGACGACATTGAAGACAAAACACTCGAGTTGGGGGAGCTCCTGGTCGAATGGGGAGTCATTAAGCTGTATAAGCCGAGAGAACTGCAGACAGAGACTCAAGCCCTGGAGCTCAAGGCTTGTTAGAGGGAGGCCAGATGAAGGGGGAACAGGGAAGGAGGTAGAGGTGTAGGGGAGGTTAGAGTCCAGTGGGGGAGCAGAGTCCAGGGAAGCAGGAGGGGTTGTAGGGTGCAGGATCACACAGAAGCCAGAGGTGATTGCAGGGAGGAAGGGGGTTTCTGGTCTGGTTGTCAGGCTGGGGGGAGAGGGAGAGAGCCCAGGGTCAAGGGATCCTTCTTTGGCCAGGGTTTCCCGAGGTCCAGATCAGACCAGGATGAGATGCCTTTAGCTGGCTCTCAAACCAGTTTCAGCATTGCTCAGGATTGTTCTAGAAAAGCCAAAGGTCCACTTCCTTCCCTGAGGAACCTTCAGCTCATCGACTCATTATCAAGGTCCTCCAGGAGTATTTTGTGTAACTGAAAGGCACGGGGTGACTAGTTTGCAGGTCACAAGGAGAACAGGAGATGGTCAGGAAGGGGACTGAAGCTGGGTGACTTCAGAGTGGTCAGAGCCTGGATGCAATGGAGAAAGTGGGGCAGAATCTGCAGTGCCCTGGATGACTGGGGCTCTGATTGAAAGAGGAGGGGGCAATGCTCTGGGATTCAGAGGATTTAGCAGCCAGTTTTATTTCTTCATCCATACAAGGGTCTTTCTACCAGCACGTGCTTTTGAAACTCTCAACCAAAAAGCCCACAGAACTCCCGTGTTTGTCACCAAGGTCAGCTTGGAAGTGAGACCAGTCTCCAGATTCCCAAAGTGTGCATGAAATCACCTGCACAGAGGGCTGGCTGGGGAAGGCCTTGCCCACCAGGAGCAGGGGCAGCAGCTCTCACAGCTGCCTGACAGGGTGCAGAGCTTATTTGAAGACACTGGGTGGGAGTCTTCAAAGGAGCAGACAGACCCCGAGGACAGCCTGGTCCCCTCTCTGGTTGTTGGTGATGGATCGGGGATCATGAAGGCCAAGTTGGAGGCTGCCATTTCCAGGCTCTGTTTGCAATGAAAAGCCGGAAGTCCCAGAGCAGTGCAGGCTCCACATCCCCACGTCAGCTCCAGGACTCTGGGGGTCCCCAGCGACGGTTGTTTCACTCACACCTTTTCCCACGGGGTCTCAACTGAGCCCAGGAGGGAGGTCTGGGAACCTTCTGAGTTTCACCACCACCTCCCCACTTCCACATGAGTCCCCTGCAACATGAGTTCTGGGGGCCCTATACTTTCCTCCAGCTCAGACCTCAACATGGCTGGCTCTCCTCTGGCCAGTTTTGGGTACATGCACCTGGCCAAGGCGCCTTCAACTAGCTCCTGGCTTATACTTCTCTCACCTTGAACTTCTTCTGGGGAGAGGAAACATCCCAAAGCCCCTTTGGGACCCTTAGCCCCAGAGTTTCAGCCTTGGAAATCAGCCCCCATCCCCACCTTCCCCTCAGCAAATCTCACCCAGGCTGCAGATCCTACCCCATCCCACAGAGCTCTCTTTGTCATCACTGAGATTTTCCCCTATCTCCTCCTTGGGTCGTGGCCAGAGACCCTGAGCCACACAGGGGAAAGGTCAGCCTAGACCGAGGCAGGAAGGCTCCAGACACTCGATTTATTAATAGTAAGTTTATTTGCTAAGCTGTGTCCAACAAAAGGAACTGTGGGTGCGAAAAGCAAAACGAATATTCATTTCAAGTATTGAAACCCAGGAGACAGATTTTAGAAGAACCCGAAATATTCTCTGAGGGGAGAGGAGAAAGAGTTGATAAGGTAGCCCCACCCCCACCGCACCCCACCCCCATCCCCACCCCCACCTCACCCCCACCCCCACACCACCAGCCTGTAGAAATTCTTCTGAAAGGATTCTGGTTGGTGCAGATTAAACGATACTCTTTAATATTCATAGATAGATCACTCTGGTAGTGGAGTTCCGCAAAGTAAGCTTCCTTCTGAAAATGGCGGCAGGAGGTAGCCATTTGTGGTTGGCACAGATTGTTCACGTGACATCCACATGTGGGCAGACATAGGTCCAGCTTCTGCGAGATCTCCTGGCTCCATGTTGGATCGCCTTACCGTTGTGATTTCATTTCGGTCTTTCAGTTCACAGTTGGTGCTCACACCAACCAGTGTTTTTGCAAATCCGGTTTAAGGGGGCAGACGAAGACTGGCGGAGAGAGCTGAGCACACATACAAGGGCCACCGGTGTAGATAAGTTAGGAAGTTAATATCTCCTCTAGATGACAAGCATTTCCCCAGAGAGCTCAGATTGCATAGGTTTAAGAGTAGCTAAACCACAATCACAGCTGTGAGTTCAGAAACCGTCTTCTGGCGTCGAAAGCAATACCGCATACTTAGCAAGAACTCTCTGACATTCAGACTGTGGACACGGGAAGCAAGATTGCGCAGGATATTAGCAACGATCTTCTTCAACAGAGAATGGCAAAGCTCGTTTGACCAACCGGTTAAGTTGCACTGGTTCTCCAGATATGGCACGGGCAGCTCCGGGATATACGTTCCTACGTGGCATAAGACAAACCTGGTTAAAATGTCGGCGATTATGTCCGGGATTAAGTCCATGACACAAAGTTTTATACTGAATGTGACTGAAATACGATAGGACCTATGGAGTGCGCTCTTCTCTCTTTCTGTTTCTCTTTCCAAAATGTCCAGCCAAGAGAGCCCTTTATAACTACTGGACTGCGTCATCCTCTGACGTACTATGGCCCCTACGGGGCTCCTGGCCAATGAGATTGTACCACCTGTCCCAGCAGCTAATACCATTGCAGCAGTATCGGAAGTCGCTCTCACAACAAAAAGCACGTTTCGGTGCGGTACCTTGCAGTCCCCGCACCTGCTGAGTCACCGAGAGGCCTAGATCCTTTGACTCTCGGTGCTCCGGATCTTCTGTTAAGAAGTAGCTCTGTTTGTGTTTACAGGAACCTTGTCGTTCTCCCATGCTCCAACGGAGCTCCCTTTCCTTGGCCCGGGGAATGTGTATGGGAGGAAAGTAATGCAATGGCCCAGTTTTCTGGCCCCTTTCAAGATTTCCTGACGGTGTGCTCATCCCACGGACCACCGTCATCTTCCTTACCCCTGCCCCACATGCTTTGCTCTCCTGTCCTCGCTTCAGTCAATAGCTTCAGAAATGGCCAGGTTTTCTGAGATCCCACTGGGAATTTTAATGGCTACATGGGGCACCTTGGGGATTTGCAGGCGGGCTCCTCTGAAACCTCCTCCTCTGCCGCCCTTCCCTGTTCCTCCTTCCTCCTGTTTTGCCCTTTGACTTTCCCTTTAGCTCCCTTTGATCCTTTTATAAAACATTTTAATTAAAAATTTTAAGTTATTTTTCTTTTCTTTTCTTTTCGTTTCTTTTCTTTTCTTTTCTTCCTTCCTTCCTTCCTTTCTTTATTTCTTTTTTTGAGAGAGTTTTCTTGGTCACCTTTGTCGGTGATTGCGATTCTGATGATGATGATAATGACAACAGGAATATTCTAAGAACATTTTAAAGAGCTTTCTACCAGGGTACACGGGCAGCTTAGTCGATTTTAAAGGACTTCGGTTCAAATCATGACCTCGGGTTTATGAGTTTGAGCCCTGTGTCAGGCTCTGTGCTGACAGCTTGGAACCCGGGGCCTCCTTTATATTCTGTGTCTCCCTCTTTCTCTAACTTGCTCATGTTCATCTCTCTCTTTCTCTCTCTCAAAAATTAATAGTAAATATTAAAAAAATTAAAGAGCTGTCTTCTATCATCCTCATAGTATATACAGGTAGCTTGATATATCCACTTAAGGACTACTTTCTTTTCACAGAGTTTCGATGAAGAGCAGAAATTAGCCTGAACAGAGCCTGACTGACAGGCAAGATTTAGGGGTCTACCGTGTATCTGCCAAAGCAGTGTGTGGCTTAGGCCAGTCATCTGTCTTTCAGACTCTATTTTGTCTGACGGGAAAATAAGTTATTGCACCAGAGGCTACTTTTTCTTGTCCTGTCCAGGTCTATTAGAAAACGTCTGCAGAAGGGCTGCACAGTAAGATCTGTACTATATGAATCCAAGGAAATGCTTGTACTGACTAAACTATTTCCTTAAACCTGATCTCTTCTCTGTGAAAACTCCCGTCAGTACCATGTCTCATGTACAGAGTCAACAGGCCTCTTGACTGCCTTGCTAAATATTTTTAAGACAAAAAGCTTGTGGAATCCAAAACAGTGAAAATAAAATGAAAAGCAACATAGGTGTTTGAGGGAGAAATCAGTGCTCGTGCTGTTGGCTTTTAATGACTTGGAGAACCAAGGCAAAAAGAAATGTAGATAAAATTCGATTCCCTCACAGCTCACAGCCCACTGACAGGTCCCTGGGACAGGCAGAGTGACTTTCTTGTAGAAACTCAGCTACCTTTCTGTTGACATTTTGCTCAGGGCAAAAGGAAACCTCAGCCTGACATTATCCCGACCCCCAAGATCCTGTGAGCTACTCTAAAGATAGAGAAATTCCTTTGGAAACTTCCTTTATCTTTCCTCCCCAATATGTATGTTAGCATTCATCCTCCAAGCATGTGGTTCCCTGATACACATCCAAAGGGTCTCACGACTAAGCGTTTACTAGACAGCAGTAAATGGCCTTTTTCTAACAGCAGCCAGCCCCTCAAGGCCCTGGAAACCTGGCTTGCAAATGTCCTTAGAGACTTATGCTTGCCCAGCCCCCTCCCAACCTGAAGGTATATCATCAGTCACTCGTCACACCCCAGGTGCAGCTCTTTTTGCCCATAGATTCTGTCCCTGTGCTTTGTTTCTTTTTAATTCAAGTCGGTTAACATACTGTGTAGTCTTGGCTTCAGGAGTAGAACCCAATAACTCATCTCTTATGTATGACACTCGGTGCTCATCCCGAAAAGTGCCCTCCTTAATGCCCATCACCCATTAGACCCGTTCCCCCGTCCCCCTTCCAGCAATCATCAGTTTGTTCTCTGTATTTAAGAGTCTCTTATGGTTTGCCTCCCTCTCTGTTTTTATCTTATTTTTCCTTCCCTTCCCGTATGTTCATCTGTTGAATTTCTCAAATTCCGCCGGAATGAAATCATATGATCTCTCTCTCTCTCTGACTTATTTTGCTTAGGATAATACCCTCTAGTTCCATCCACCTTGTTGCAAATGGCAAGATTTTATTCTTTTTCATCATTGAGTAGTATTCCATTGTGTGTGTGTGTGTGTGTGTGTGTGTGTGTGTGTGTGTGTATGTCACTTTTTCTTTATCTGTTTATCAGTCAATGGACATTTGGGCCCTTTCCATAACTTGGCTATTGTTGATGGAGACTTCTATAGACATTGGGGTGCATGTGCCCCTTTAAATAATCATTTTTTATCCTTTGGATTAATTCCTAGTAGTGCAATTGCTGGGTCATAGGACAGTCTTATTTTTCACTTTTTGACAAACCTCCATACTATTTTCCAGAGTGGCTGCAGCAATTTGCATTCCCACCAACATTGCAAAATGATTCCCCCTTTTCCATATCCTCGCCTACATCTGTTGTTTCCTGAGTTGTTAATTTTAGCCTTTCTGACAGGTGTGAGGTGGTATCTCATTGTGGTGATGAGGAGTGATGTTGATCATCTTTTCATGTATCTGTTAGTCATCTGGATGTCTTCTTTGATGTCTATTCATCATTCATGTCTATTCATGTCTTCTGCCCATTTCTTCATTGGATTATTTGCTTTTTTAGGTGTTGAGTTTTGTAAATTCTTTATAGATTTTGATCCTAATCTTTTAACTGGTGTGTCGTTTGCAAATATCTTCTCACATTCTGTCAGTTGCCTTTTTGTTTTGCTAATTGTTTCCTTTGCTGTGCAGAAGCTTTTTATCTTGATGAGGTCCCAATAGTTCATTTTTGCTTTTCTTTCCCTTGCCTTCAGAGATGTGTTGAGTAAGAAGTTGCTGTGGCGGAGGTCAAAGTGGTTACTGCGTGTTTTCTCCTGCAGGATTTTGCTGGTTCCTGTCCCCCATTTAGGTCTTTCATTCATTTTTAATTTATGTTTGTGTGTGGTGTAAGAAAGTGGCCCAGGTTCATTCTTCTGTATGTCCCTCTCCAGTTCTCCCATCACCATTTGCTAACGAGATTCTCTTTTTTTTCCTTTGGACCCCCTTGCTGCTTTGTGTAAGATTAGTTGGCCATACGTTTGTGGGTCCATTTCTGGGTTCTCTACTCTATTCCATTGATCTCTGTGTCTGTTTTTGAGCCCACACCATACTCTCTTTATGATTACAGCTTTGTAATACAGCTTGAAGTCTGGAGTTGTGATGCCTCCAGTTTTGCTTTTCTTTTTCAACATTACTTTGGCTATTCGGTGTCTGTCGTGGTTCCATACAAATTGTAAGATTGTTTGTTGTAGCTCTGTGAAGAATGCTGGTGTTATTTTGACAGGGGTTGCACTGAATGTGCAAATTCCTCTGGGTTGTATTGACATTTAACAATATTTATTCCTCAATCCACGAGCATGAAATGTTTTTCTTTCTTTTGTGTGTGTGTCTTCTTCAGTTGTTTTCAGAAGCTCTCTATAGTTTTCAGCATACAGATCTTTTACCTCGTTGGTTAGACTTATTCCTAGGTGTGTTATGGGTTTTAGTGCAATAGTAAATGAGATCAATTCCTTGATTTCTCTTTCTGCCGTTTCGTTATTGGTGAATAGAAATGCAACCGATTTCTGAACATTGATTTTATATCCTGGGACTTTGCTGAATTCATGGGTTAGCTCTAACAGTTTTTTGGTGGAGTCTTTGGGTTTTCCTTGCAGAGCATCATATCGTCAGCGAAGAGTGAAAGTTTGACTTTTTCTTGCCAATCTAGTTTATTTTGCATCTCAGCTATAGCATTTTTAAATTTATCCTGACTAGTTCTTGAGTCTTTGATCTCGGCAGCAAGGGTTTCTCTGGTGTCTTCTATGCTTTTTTCAAGCCCAGAATGAGTCTTTTTTTTTAAATTTTTAATGCTTTATTTATTTTTGATACAGATGGATACAGAGAGAGGAGACACAGAACCGGAAGCAGGCTCCAGGCTCTGAGCTAGCTGTCAGCACAGAGCCTGATGCGGGGCTCGAACCCACCAACATGAGATCTGACCTGAGCCAAAGTCGGAGGCTTACCCAACTGAGCCACCCAGGCGTCCCAAGCCCAGAATGAGTCTTAAGGCTGTTATTCTAAATTCTTGTTCAGATATATTGTTTATATCTGTTTTGACCAATTCTCTGGCTGTGATTTCTTCTTGACGTTTCTTTTGGGGAGAATTCTTTCATCTTGTCACTTTGGCTAAGTTTCTTTCTTTTGCATGTTTTATTTTTATTATTTTTATTTTGCATGTTTTATTTTTAAAAATGTTATTTATTTTTGAGAGAGAGCCAGGCATGAGCCTGGGAGGGTCAGAGAGAGAGGGAGACACAGAATCCCGAGGGCAGCTCCAGGCTCTGAGCTAGCTGTCAGCCCAGAGCCCGATGCAGGGCTTGAACCCATGAACCGTGAGATCATGATCTGAGCCGAAGTTGGCTGCTTAACCGGCTGAGCTACCCGGTTCCCCTTATTTTGAATGTTTTAAAAGCTTATTATGCGTCCTACCCCTGAGAGTTCTACCATATTAAAAAAGGGGTCATGGGGCGCCTGGGTGACTCAGTCGGTTAAGTGTCCGGCTTCGGCTCAGGTCATGATCTCACAGTTCATGGGTTCGAGCCCCACATTGGGCTCTGTGCTGACAGCTAGCTCAGAGCCTGGAGCCTGTTTCGGATTCTGTATCTCCCTCCATCTCTGACCCTCCCCTGCTCACACTGTCTCTCAAAAATAAATAAAAAAGATTAAAAATGAAAACAAATAAAAAATAATAAAATAAAATAAAATAAAAAAAGGGCCATGCCTTGTGGAGGGCCTGGCATTCCAGGATGTGTTTCTGGAGTATTCTGTGTGCACTCTGTTGTTGCGTTTTGCCTGCTCTTTCCCACTGGTCAGTTCTCTGCAGAGCTTCTCCTTGCTTTTCTTGGTGGGGTGTTTGGACCTCTAACTGTGTGTGCTTTGACTTGTTTATTGAAGTAATCCTGGAAAAAATGTAGGGGAGCCTGATCCCATAAAAAGAGAAAAAGGAAAGGGGAGACAAGAAAACCAAACACACAATAAAATAAAAAATAAGGCTCATTCCAGAAAAACAGAAAGGAAAATAAAGGAGGAAGAGAAAAGATGGAAAAAGAATAGAGCCTTGACAAGCCTTGGCATTTTTTAAAAAAATTTAAATGTTTATTTATTTTTGAGAGAGACAGAGAGAGAGCATGTGCAGCGGAGGGGCACAGAGAGGGAGACACAGAATCTGAGGCAGGCTCCAGGCTCTGAGCTGTCAGCACAGAGCCCGACGCGGGGCTTGAACTCATGAACTGTGAGATCATGACCTGAACTGAAGTGGGACCCTCAACCGACTGAGCCCCCCAGGTGCCCCAGCCTTGGCATTTCGTGAAGGCTCGTGGATTCTTGGAATGATACATGAGCTGGGGCTTGGCTTTGAAACCCCCACTTGCATTAGCACAAAACAAAAACGTGACAGTCTTTCATGGGCTTGTGACCAGGCATTGCATTCTCTTCTTCTATAATGTAGGTCCTGTTTGGCATCTTTTTCCAACAAATCCCCATCTCATCACAGTTAAAAACTTGCTCTGACAGGTAACACGTGGAAACCATGAGCTTCTGGAACTCGGTAGTGACGCAGCAGCTGCCTTAGCATCCGATCTCACAGTCTCTCGGTGCCTCACCGCACAATGGATGCAACCTCTCCTCTTGAACTTACCGAGCCACCCCCTGCTTGCCTTGAAGACTTCTTCATTTTTGGTTGGTGTGCCTGGCAGCTTTCTTACAAGGGTGGTGTACAAGGTCATTGACCTCTCAAAGATAGAGTTCTTGGTACAATATCACCTGCTAGGTGCGTCCCATTTATCCAAGCCAGAGCAACATATCTACATTTTCCGAGGTTGCAGCCATTTTCAAGGTCGTAAAATCTTGTGATTTTGGCCACTTGCAAACCTTGTTCATCCTTCTCAATGATTTCCTTCTTAACTTCCACCGTAATCATCACCATCTTCTTACCGCCTTACTTTTCAACCCTTTTCTGCGTGGGGGCCATTGCATACACTGGCACGGATGTTGACTACGGTACAGTGTTAATGAACTCTTGTCATGGACTGTATTTAATGTAACTGGCAGTAAGGCAGCAGAGGAAGGGGTCTCTGTCTGCAGGCAGCCTGACTTAGAATGAGGCAAAGCACTCCTAAGCTTAGTCTTGTATGGAAGAGCAAAGGACTGTCCCTAGGTGCTTCGAGAGGACAATGAATACACTAGTGCCAGCCGTGGGCACCTTCCAACATTCTCAAAAATCACCAATTTCTGCACAAATCTGTGACTTGAGACTGAGCATCTGAGCATGGGAGACAATTACCCACAATCCTAGAGAGAGTGAGAGAGAGAGAGAGAGAGAGAGAGAGAGAGAGAGAGAGAGAGGTGATTCATTGATTGATTATGGGCTGGGTTTGGAGTATTGCTTGTACTTTACTGTTTTCTGGAAAGAAGGAACCCTAGTGTTAGGCTATCTAGAGCTCATTAAGCATAGAGTCAGATCCAGACCCTTAAACATTATGAAGGAATCTCTACCAGATTAGAACCCTTCTTCATTTTTAAACCAATAAGTAGGTGTAATACTGTTGATCCGTTAAACACGGTGAATGGACACCCATTGTTCTGATCTTAAACCAGCAGGGCCAAGCTGACACAGTTCAAAACATTTAAGACTAATGAAAACATTAGATGTGGACTTCCTTAGATCTATGAAGCAGCAATACGAATTGTCTGTTTTTTCAGTCAACAAGGTTTAATAGTTTTCTACAAAGAAACAGTGAAGAAAAAGCGGAACTCTACAGTGTAATGCCAGCAAGTAAAATAGAAGAAATGGTACAGGGAGCTGTTTGGTCACATCCAAGATTTAATCGACATGAACATTTTAGAAATTGGCTTCAGATCCTTGTTTTTCAGAGAAGAGGCCAAATGTTCCATGAAATCAGGCACAGCTCCCCCTCCCTTGCTGCCCTCTCGCCCCGGAGGTAATGACTGCTGTAGGAAGAGGGTTTCATTCTATGCCTGAGACTTTTAAAAGCTGTTTGATCCTTTTTACATGTTTGTATTCATCAATGATATGTAATATAGCCTATTTTTAAAATTATATAAATGAGTCATAAGCTAAGTATTTTTTGTCACAGGCTTAAAAAAATCCCCAGAGTCTTTTTTCCCCATATGTCACTGTTGTTCTATGTAATCTCCTTCATTTTATTTATTTCTTATCTATTTATTTTTAATGTTTATTTTTGAGAGAGAGAGAGAGAGAGAGAGAGAGAGAGAGAGAGAGAGAAGGAGTTGGGGAGGGGCAGAGAGAAAAGGAGAAACAGAAACTGAAGGAGGCCCGAGGCACTGAACTGTCGAAAGAGATCTCGAACTGTGAGATCATGACCTGAGCGGAAGTTAGACACTCAGCTGACTGAGCCACCCAGGTGCCCCTAATCTCCTTCATTTTAAATGTTGGGTAGGATCCCACCTAAGGAATAAAGCAGAGCTCATTCCCCTACCGAAAGGCAGTACGTTGAAATCACTGTTTTGCTGGCACAGCAACACTTCTGTATCCTGGTACATGTTTTGTTACGTGCAGATTGAAGACTTTCCTGGGGCATATATTAATACCCCAAAGTGGAGGCTGGTTGCTGGCTCTGGGGCAAGAGCATCTTTAATAAGAATGGATATTGCCAGAATACTCCTTGAGTGGTTCTACTAATTCACACATCTGCCCTAAAAATGAAGAATTTTAATTGGCAGAGCCTCACCCCACTCCGTTATGAACTAAGTCCCTGGGGACCCTCCACTCTTCGCCTTGCATGCCGGAGAACAAGTTCACGGACTACGGAGTGCGCGGAAAACCGCATGCTGCTGTAGGGGCAGGAGTTCAGCGCCTCTTGATGGGTTTCATCCCACAAAAGGATTTTTGCAGGCTTTTTGGGCCGACATGTAGGAGGTCAGTGCATGGCCCCTGTAGCAGTCAGTCTCAATAAAGTGTGCCTCAGTGTCTGTAATGGGGGTCAGAATAGGTTTTCAATAACACGTGGATACCAGTCATTACAATATGGCCGATGAGGTGAGACCAAAGTGCATAACAGGGGCTGTGGGTCACAGTGGAATCAATTAGGGGCTTGTAAAGTTGCAGGAATTCGGAAAATGTTAAGACAGCTAAAGAGATGGTGTTTAGAATGATTTAAAAGACTGGGGAAAACACAGGTGTGGGAAACTGAGAGAAAGTAGCCCACCTTTGTGGGCAGGGCACGGAAGGACTTCCCAGAACAAGTGTCCACAAGAGCTTAGCTGTCTGATAGGCATTTCAATATTTCATGTCCAAAAGGAAGCCTGGAGTTTTTTCCTTTCCTTCATGTTTTCGCCTAAATTACCACCTCCATTTCCCAGATCATAAAATGGTACCACTATCGCCTGCATGTTGAACGAGGCAAAAGCTTGAAAAGGAGCAGTGCAGGCCTCCATTCTGGACGCACTTGTCAAGTGTGTGTGGGGACGCGCAGGGCCGGGGACGGAGGCCCTGCCAGCGCTCCGTGGCCTGGGAGGTTTGTCCTGGGAGTTCAGATGGCCGGACTCAGGAAACCGCCAGTGGGGATGGTTCCTAGGAGAGCAAGGGCTACGAAAGTTTAAGAGTGACAATGATTTTCATCAAAAATGAGAGTTGTCACTGAAGAAGTACAGTGGATTTTTCCCACAATCTCAGTGTTGGGGAAACAGCAGAATTCACACCCTCTTTCAGGGTTAAAATGGATCAGCTGACTGGAAAATGCAAACCTTTCAACTCTGTTTCAGGTGAGACAAGCTGAGCGTCCTCGTCAGAGGAGGCACTGACGGTCCACCTCCAGTGGGACTCGTTTGTCCAGATGATCCTTCCAGACTCTTTGTTCACCATCTGCTGAAAAGATGGCGACCCAGCCAGTGTGGTCCCCGGAGACCCACGGTGAATTCCGTGTTGTCTGCCGGCACGTCTGACCCGTGGACTCACAGACTCAGGTGAGTACCTGTAGGTCTCTGTAGAAATCTGCACCCAGAGAGTCTTCTGGTTTGCTGGTCACCAGAGAAACCTGAGGATGTTCCTCAT
>PISW01007985.1:0-80521 GCA_004023785.1 Mungos mungo
CCAAATATCAGCCTTCTGTGAGGATTCTGTCTTTTTGGTGTCTTGGCAGAAAACAGGCTACAAGTCTCCTTTTATGCAAAGATCCTAAACCTGTCTAGAATCATTTTTTCACCCTTATAATTTGACAGGTATAGAGAGTATAGGGTCTCACTCACTTTATTCTGTGTCTCTCTTCTGTGTTCTTCCTTCTCCCTAGTCCAGACAATTCTAAAATTGAGTCTAAGAAAAATTCAGCCATATATTTTTCCAGACAGTTCTGTAGCTCTATCTCTTGCCTCTGTTAGGTTGGGTCCTCAGTTCAAACTGCCTACATTAAAAAGGTGGCCCTCGAGGGGTGCCTGGGTGGCTGAGTCGGTTGAGCATCTGACTTTGGCTCAGTCATAATCACCCAGTTTGAGTTTGAGCCCCACGTCGAGCTCTGTGCTCACAGCTCAGAGCTGGAGCCTGATTTGAATTCTGTGTCTCCCCGCCCCCCCCCACCACTTCCCCTGTTCCTCTCTTTCTCAAAAATAAATAAGCATTTAAAAAAATTTAAAAAGGAGGCTCTTGATATATACCTCCTATATCCAAGGCCCTTGACATAGGGAAAATTTCAATTTATTAATACTTTGACATTTTATCCTGCCACATATGGTCATGCTCCTGATAGGGTAGAAATAGGGATGAGGTGGGGAGGGGTGCAGTGAATTCTTATAGTATTGGCTGAAAATAAGAGTAAGGGCCATGGTAAGACAAAAGAACACAACCAAAATAATTTCTGTTGCTTTAAGAAAGATATGTGGTCCTAAGAGTTGACTAGCTTTAAAGATACCTTGCATTACTTTTCTTAATTTTGAAACAATTGGAAACATACTAGGGTGAGCTTTTTAAAAGAATGAAAAAATTCTTAAAGGTACAGGAGCTTATTTTAGATAGACTATTAGATCACAGAAAGCAGCATTTTGCCTGACAGATTGGGACTATGGTTTCACTAATGTGATACAGAGCTCTAGAGACAGGGGTGAGACTTTGGGTGACAGGAGACACATTCTCAGGGAGGAGATGAGTAATTATAGATAAGGAGCTAAAATTAATAGGTAAGCAGGACACTGATGCCTTTGCTAGAGATTTCCAGTTATGACTATGAAGGTATTAGGGACAACTTGGCAATGATTTTACAACTGTATTCGGCAATAAACCATAGCATGCTAATATAGACCGAACTGTTTAAACATCTTGCAGACTTTAATTTATTCAGCTTAAGAGCTTAGTTGAAAGGAAAAAAAAAATAATGGAAAGTAAGCTGTAGGATTGCTTTTCCTGAATTCTAAATTTAGCTTAAATATATTTCTAATCCTCTATGCCAGGCATATTTTCTTGAAAATTCATTTGAATTGTATAATCTGATCACCTTTATTAATGCAAGGATTTAGATGGGCATAAACATGCTTACTGTATTTTACTGTTTCGATTTTTAGCCCAGGAAATCCTGTAAATGATTAGTTAATTATATTCCGTCTGATTATCAAGCTTCTTAATTTAAATCCACTGTGATGATAAAAGGCGAGTAAATCTTCAGTGCCAACAGAGACGCTTCTACACATGACTACATTTAAGAAGGCAAAAGAAACTGCACCATATGACCAAAGCCTGCACAAAATTAAACCCCCATTATGTGGATGAGAGCATCTGGAAAGGAATAGACTCAAGAGCAACCCAAATTCAGAGCCATCACTTTGGGTCTCTGTTGCCTTCAATGACAAATCAGACAGCTCCCTACACGGATTGTCTTAGAAAACCAGAGAGGGAACTTTCATGCCATCACTCATTGTAGGAAATGCCCCTCTCAGTTTTTAATGTAGGTCCAGGTGACTTCACATGACATCTGGGTATAAGCGGAAAGCTTTTAAGTGAGCAATAGAAATGGAAAACACTGTGTGAGGACTCAGGGGTCTGATGGCCTTTCAGCTCCCAGGGGAAATGTAAAAAAAGGAACGAGCAGATTTAGAATATCTCTCACATGCACATCATACTATCTCACGTGGTCCTCCCAAGAGGCCTAAGAAGAAGTGTCGTGTCCCACCCTGGCCGCTCCGGCCCGTGGGGCGGCGGTGAGTCCTCATGGGTTCTTTTCCTGAGGGAGGGAGAGAAGAGGCAGGAAAGGGGACGCACAGAGAGTAAAGACACAACTCACGGTTTCCGATCAGGCAAAGAGAGAGAGAGTTTATTCAGAAAACTGTCCCTTATAAAGGTATCAAGGCGGGAAAAACAAGGCATCTGACCTAGGTTGGTTGCTAGGAAACAGGGTTAAGGGATTAAGACTGGAGTGAAAGAGGAACCGGACTAAAGTGTTTTAGCACAGCACCTGAGGGGCCGATACCACCCTGCCTGCAGGAGGTTGATCTTTGGTCTTTTGGCTTCTCTGACAGGGAGTGGCGCTTCCCCCTGCCTATTTTGCAACTCCCCTCAGGGAGTGACAAATCCGGCTAGCAAATGGCCAAGCAGCTGAGATCTTAGCTGCTCCCCACAAAGAAGGTGTAATTATCTCAGTATCTCTAGATGCTCATATAAGCTGGTTCGCAAGCTCATTCGAATCCAGTTTGACTGATTCCAAATTCTGTGCCCGCTTTGTGGTTAAATTCTGACACAATCTTTCAGGTACAAAAGACAGAAGCACCCTTCTAATTGGCTTAGAAGAAAACAAGGAATTTATTGGCTCATAAAACTGACAGGTAGAGCCCTGATCCTCCTCATTCCACATTGTCTGCTGCAGGCACAGTTGGATCCAGGGGCCAAGGGGAACTCTTCCTGTCTCAATTCTACTTTCCTCCAGGTTATATTTGCTATCAGGCAGGCTCTCAGGAGTTCCAGCTTCAATCTTTCAAGTGGCAATCTCATGGGAAAAGAGATGCTTTTTCAAAGTTGGAATAGGAGTTCCAGTATTGAATCTCACTGTCCTTGCTTGGTCTAAGTAATTTCAACCACATTCTATATACAATTTGAATGGAAAGTGAATGTGCAGAGTCAGCTATATCAGGAAATGTGGATTGTAACTCTTAAGCCTTATGTATATATGTTAAAGTTGCAGGTATAGGACGCCTGGGTGGCTCAGTCAGTTAAGCGTCTGACTTCCTCAGGTCATGATCTCCTGGGAATTTGAACCCCTTGTATACGCTGACAGCTCAGAGCCTAGAGCCTGCTTCACGTCTGTGTCTCCCTCTCTCTCTGCCCCTCCCCCACTCACTCTCTCTTTCTTCCTGTTTCTCTCTCTCTCAGAAAAAAAGTATATATTTGAAAGAGAGGAAGGCCAGTATTCATCTAACACCTGCCATGTACAGGCAGAACATAGATACATTATATCCCCTTTTATGTTAGATAATTCAGTGGGCACTAGCTACATGTGGCTACTTAAATTTAAAACTTAGAAGTAATTAAATTAAAATTCAGTTCCTCAGTTCCAGGAACTGTACTTATAGTGCTGAATAACCATGTAACAGTGACTTCCATGATGAATGGCATAGCGATAGGACATTTCCATCATTGTAGAAAGTTCTAGTGGACAGCTCTGGATGTCTCAAATTTTCCCTCTTTTTCAGGATAGACTCTAATAATCTTAAGTCATGTTAGGTAGGACTACAGAGAAATAACCAGCCCAGAATGTGTATTTTCTATAAGAAAAACCACTCTGAGCTCTTAGAAAAATCAGTGTCATGGGCAAAAGACTAGGGATAGAGATATTAGATACCAGATATTAAGTGATTATGTGGAATTATTGTCAATTTTGTTAGCTGTGATAAAAGTATTACAGTTTTGATAGAGTATATTCCAACTCTTGGGATATCTGTACTGAAGCATTTAGGAGTAAAATTTTGATGTTTTTCATTTACTCTGGGATAATATAAAAAAAAGATAAAGCGACTTTGGCACGATATAAACAATAGTTAAATCTAGCTCATCAGTACTATTGTCTCTAATTTCAATGTTTTTTTTGTTTTTGTTTCTTTAATTTTTTTTTTTTTTTTTTTTTTGAGAGAGAGGTAGAGACAGACTGAGTAGGGGAGGGTCAGAGAGAGAGGGAGACACAGAATCCGAAGCAGGCTCCAGGCTCTGAGCTGTCAGCACAGAGCCCGACGTGGGGCTCAAACCCATGAACCGTGAGATCATGACCTGAGCCGAAGCGGGACGCTTAACCAACTGAGCCACCCAGGCACCCCATAATTTCAATGTATTTTAAAACTTACAAAATGAAACTATTTTTGAAAAACCTGACTTTACAAAATTTTTTTAATGTTTATTTCTGAGAGAGACTGAGAGACAAGAGAGACAGAGCATGAGTGGGGGCGGGGGGCAGAGAGAGAGGGAGACACAGAGTCTGAAGCAGGCTTCAGACTCCAAGCAATCAGCCCAGAGCCAGATGTGGGGCTCGAACTCATGAACTATGAGATCATGACCTGAGCCAAAGTCAGAAGCTTCGATTGAGCCACCCAGGCACCCTGAAAAACATAACTTTTTTGTTAATGGTTTTTGCCTTTGATGTTATACTCAGAAAATGTTTTATTAAGCAAGACTTTAAAAAATAGTCACTGAGATAATCTTCTAGTGTCTTAATGGACCATTTCTCTTAACACTTAAATCTCCTATCTGTTTGAAGTTTGTTTTGGTGTAATGTACAAAACAAAGATTATTTTTAGGTAGTGAAATGGTAGTGAATGGTTGCTATTTGTGTCTCTAAATTCATCCACAGTTTTTTCTACAAAAAGCCCCTGATTTTCATTTATAGATCCACATCCCTTTTATTTCTCTGCTCGCGTGTTTTGAGTAGTACCGAAATAGGACATTAAAAGCCTGACATTCTTTAATTTACTCTTGGCTAAAGAGTACCTGGGGCAGAAACCATGGTCCTTTAGGTAACAGCACAGGCAAGGTAAAGAATGTGAGTCTGTTGAAACATGAGCAGATAACCTTTTGCTAGGCATTACATCTGATTAAATAGGAAACAAAAATGTTTTAATGTTTATTTTAATATTATGTTTTAACATTTAATATAATGTTCCATAATATTTGAGAATATTAACATAACTGTTACCATAACATGAAACTGACGGTTGAATGTCAAATGTCTTTTATATATTTAGAAAAAGGGAGTTTCGACGTTTGTTTCCTAAGGAAAGTGTCTCATTTGCTGCTCAGACAGGAACGTAAAAAGGAATTTCAGGCCAAGGTGTTAATACAAGGGCTCGGGTGCTTACAGTCCATTATCGAGGCTGAAAGAGGCCAGGCATGGAGCTACACCATTAAGTTTTTAGCACATCACCCTACAAGGTTAGAGAGCCTCTGTCTGCCAGAGTCATGAACCTGCAGCAAATTCCTATACATCTGGAACTTCTTAGCTCCAAGGTGCATCGAATGGTAGGGGAAATAGAAACCACTCTGGAAACTCACATTGGAAAGGCCCATAACCATACCTTCTACTGCCAGAGAAAAGAAAAATGGGCCTCCCTGCTGTCTTTCAGGTATTATATGAGTTTCTCTGTAAGAAGGAGCCTAAAAATGCATTCAGAACTTTGCTGGTTAGGGTATCATAGAAATCTTCACAGTCTTCTAGCTTCTGCAATATAAGGGAGATAGAAAAGTTTCTATAAATTTTTTAATGTTTACTTATTTTTGAGAGAGAGAGAGGCAGAGCATGACCAGAGAGAGGGAGAGAGGGAGACACAGAATCCGAAGCAGGCTCCAGGCTCTGGGCTGTCAGCACAGAGCCGGATGGAGGGCCTGAACCCGTGAACCGTGAGATCATGACCTGAGCTGAAGTCGGACACTTAACTGACTGAGCCACCCAGGTGCCCTAAGAGATAAAGAAGTTTTTAAAGCTGGATGGTGGGCTGGATGTTAATAGAATCATACAACAGAGGAGATGAGGAACTTTCCCACAGTATTTAGGGGTTCGTTTTCAAAAATCAGAGGATTGTTGATTTGAAATTTTGAGAGTAGACAATGTTAGAGTATTTGGTGAAGGAAACAATTTGCAGTTGTGAGCCATGTTTGTCATAGAGAATTGTTTTCACCCACGACTGGGAAAAACTCACTTCCTATGATACATGTAATCTAGTAGCTTCTCCACCAGTGCATCAACCACTCCCCTAGGGGTGGCTCGGAGTGGCTGAGCAGACAGTGTGACCAGGGAGGCCTTGTGACGGACTCCAATTCCCTTGTTTGTCCCAATATGCTGTAGAAACATAACCAGCCTCTTAATGTAGGATGAAAAAGGCTGTGAAGTGATGCATTTTAATAAAACAAGCTTCTGTTGATTGAATGTGAGTGATATATTCCTGAATGTGAATTAATGCACACGAAGGATAAGGACAGGCTCTTTTGGGGACACTTGCTCGTCACTCGTGTGAACACATCATGGCCATGGAAAGCTGCAAATCTTAGGATATGATATTAATATTCTAGAGAGGAATGTTAGAGAAATAGCAGAGGAGGCTGATAAAAATTCCCTGGGTTTTCAGAAAAGTTAAGGCCTTGATTAATTAATTCTTTATCTTCATCTCCTCCCCCTTTTATTGCAAGAGTGAGATAGTTATTATAATCTGAGAGATAAGACAGAATCTACCGAGAGCCGTATTTGTGCAGCTCTGTGGTTGGGCAGATGTGTTAAGTGAAAAAGAGATTCACGTTCTGGGGTGCCGTGGGTGGCCTGGTCGATTGAGTCTGACTCTTGATCTCAGCTCAGGTCATGTTTTCACAGTTGTGGGATCGAGTGCCCTGTTAGGCTCCATGCTGAGTATAGACCCTGCTTGAGATTCTCTCTCTCTCTCTCTCTCTCTCTCTCTCTCTCTCTCTCTCTCTCTCTCTCTGCCCCCCCCATCCTCCACAGTCCCCCATACATGTGCTGTCTTTCTCTCTTGCTCTCTCAAATAAAAATAAAATAAAAAGAAATTCATATTCAGAATTCTCTGCTCTTAAAATACCTTTCTACATAAAGAAGATAACTCCCAAGTGGAAAATTATAATCCTATGACTTATAAAACTTATGTTTAAAATGTATTTTTGAGGCATTCAGTATGCACAGGACATCAGTTGGTGGTTGAGATATATTAATAAACAAAACAATAGCCCTGCCCTTGAAAAGCTGATATTCTAGTGGGGGAAAGACAGATATCAAACAATGAACATAACAAATAAGCAAATTAGATAGCACAATAGCAGGTGAAAAGCAATGTGAAAACGTGTGGAGCATTTTCAAGGGGGTTGGGTGTGCTGGGGAGCAGGGGTACATTGCGATATTGATGGGAAGTCTACACTGAGATGTCATACTTCGAGTTGGAAATGAAAAAGATGAAACAGCAAGCGACACATTCCAGGGAGGGACCTCAGGGAAAATAATACCAAGACACCAATATGTCTGGAGTAGAGCGAACAAGAGGACACAGAATATATAAAGAACTCCCTTCAACAACTTAACAAGAATAACTCAATTTTTTTAAAAAATGGGTGAAGAACTTGAATAGACATTTCTCCAGAGGATACAAATTACCAACAGCACAGGAAGAGATGTCCAACATCAAAAAATCCAAATCAATACCATAATGATATGCCACCTCACTCTTATAGAATAGTTTCTATAAAAAAAATAATGGTGAGGGGGAATAATAAGTGTCAGCAAGATGTGGAGATCTTGGAATCCTTGTGGACTGTTGGTTAGACTTTAAAATGGTGCAGTCACATGGAAAACAGTATGACAATTCTTAGGAAAATCAAAGATAGAATTACCATGTGATCCAGCAACACCACTTTGAGTATTTATCTCAAAGAAGTGAAAGCAGAGTCTCTAAAAAATATGAATGAACCTATGCTCATTATAGCATTATATACAAGAGCTAAAATGTGGAAGCAACCCAAGTTTCTATCCACAGATGAATGGTTTAGAAAGTATGGTATAGGGGCGCCTGGGTGGCTCAGTTGATTAAGGGTCCCACTTCAGCTCAGGTCATGATCTCACAGTTCATGGGTTTGAGCCCTGCGTCGGGTTCTGTGCTGACAGCTCAGTGTCTGGAGCCTGCTTCAGATTCTGTGTCACCCTCTCTCTCTCTTTGCCCCTGCCCCACTCATGCTCTGTTTCTGTTATTATTTATTTAATAAGTAAAACATTAAAAATTTAAGAAAAAAAGAAAGTATGGTGTATACATATTATTGAGCCTTAAACAGGAAGGAAATTCTCACACACGCTGCAATATGGATGAACCTTGAGGACATTATGCTAAGTGAAATACACCAGTCACAAAAAGTCAAATGCTATATGATTTCGCTATGTATCTAGAATGGTTACATTCACAGAGACAAAAACTAGAATGATGGTTGCCAGGGGCTATGGGAAAGGGAAATTGGTAGTTAATATTTAATGGGTACAGAGTCTCACTTTTGCAAGATGAAAAGTTCTAAGGATGGATGGTGGCTAAAATAGCCAGGAACTCTCAGAGGCAGTGTTAAAGTGACAGGAAGCCACGTTCCCATCCACACTGGCTCTCCACCGGGTCATTCCCCACAAGATACAAAAACAGTAATGCCTTCCCCCTTAGAAAGCCCTTCTTTGATCCTACATCACTATCTCAGGGAGGCTTGGATGGCTGAGTTCATGGAGTATGTGACTCTTGATCTTGGGTTGTGAGTTCAAGTACAATTGGGTGTAGGGATTACTTAAAAAAAACTTAAAAAATAATAATTAGTGTTTCATTTTTTCTGTTACAGTGTAGAACAAAATTTGAAAAAGCTGTCAACACTCTGTCAAATACTTCTCTTTCCATTCTGTCTTCAATTGTGTCCAAATAGATTTCCAATTCATTACCTAACTGTAGAAATACAGTCCAGATGCAGTATCTGTAAAATCTATGAACCCAGAAGCACTCACTCTGTAATACATGCACATGTAATTGATCTGATGCAGGAGCGTTTTATTGAATCAAATCTCCTCCCTTCTTCCTGATTAATCAATATGGAATGATCTGCTCAGTTTGCTTACCTTTACCAATTCTACTATTTTCAGAATAAAAACAGGAAATAACTTACGAGTGTTTACTTTTAATTTCATAATGCATATTGGACAAAAGAGTGTTTATATAGATTATTATACAATACTGAAATAACACATATCTTTTCTTTCACAAATACTAAAATTATTATAATTCTGAATAAATGATTATTTGTTTTAACATGAAAATATGTAAGTTTTTTTCCATAAATCTTCTCCTATTTTGTTAAGCATGAAATACTTATTTCATGAACCAAGAGGGGAGTTGATGTTAATGTCAACACGCTATACTCATTTAAATTCTAAATGATTCCAGGTAATTATGCATGACCGTTCGAATCTGCTTACCCTGGGTCAGCAGCACTTTGTTTTTCCATTCACTGGAGGCCAACTTCCATACACGGTGAAGAGAGACTCTCCTAGTGATGGTGATTCGGGTTCACAGTAAGTGATGACTCAGCAAGGTCCATTTGTTGTCTAGCTTTTGTTCATTTGTCTTGGATTATGAGAGCATTTCTTCATTGTTCTTCACCAAGCTACATGGATGTCACCTCTGAACCTATTTCTCTCTAAGCTGCATACCTTTCTTTAGTAAGTGTCTGTCATCTCTGCTACTTCCCGTCTAAATTTGATGAACATTCACCCTAACAGCAGGACTACGGAGCACACCTGTGCGGTGTGTGCCCTGCAGAAATACTCCAGCAGAGTGGTCAAGGGGAGCAAAAACTCAAGCAAACTCTGCCGCCAAATCTTGATAATGGCCTGTAATCACTGGAGGAAGGAAAGACTCATTTCGTCAACTAGAGGTGTGTGTTTTCATCAGTCGCACAAAACACCATAGTGGCTAATAGTAATCCTGCTTATGTAACTTGATTAGAAGAAGAAACTTCCTTTCAGGATAGAAACACAAAGGAGGAACACTTACTTCTTCAGACTCTTTTGCAACTGGACCTTGGACATGTGACTTAGGCTCAGCCAATGAGGTGCAGAGACCCGAACTTGGATGTGGGAAGTGGGACAATGGAGAATTGTTTTTGCAGTTCAGGGGAGACAGCCGCACCCCATTCTGGTCAGGATCTAGGGCTGGAGGTGCTGATGATGAGATCTCCAGCCTCTGCTATCCACTGGTGGGACAGGGCCTCTTCAGACCGGTTCCCCAGTGTGATTTTTCACTCTGTCCCTCCATCCCTTCCTGACTTTTCCCACTAGCTGTCCTAGTGTCTCACTGAGTACCCAGTAGCTTCTCAGTAAATTTCTTTTCTACTTAACTCCTCAAAGTCCATGTCTTCTGCAGTGCAACCAATTTATTGGAGGTTCTGGACTCAGTGGGATACTAAAAGGGAACATAAAACTCTTTTATTTTTCCAACATAGTTTGCAGTATCTTTTTTTAAAAAATTTTAATGTATACTTTTAAGAGGGAGAGAGAGAGAGAACGAGCATGGGAGGGGCAGAGAGAGAGAGGGAGACACAGAATCTGAAGCAAGTGCCATGTTTTGAGCTGTCAGGATAGAGCCTGATGTGGGACTCGAGCTCACCAACCATGAGATCATGACCTGAGCTGAAATCCAATGCTTAACAGACTGAGCCACCCAGGTGCCCCCATTTTCAGGTATGTTTTGATGAAGAAGTGTTTTCTGCCCCTTCCCAACATCTTGAGTAGCTCTTGTAGTATCCCAGACAATTTTTAGGTTTTAAAACATCACGACTAAATTATTCCAGTTTACACCTTGAATCTCAAATCCATTGTGAGGGTCTTCCCCTCACCCTGCCCAGATTTGACCGGTAGTGCTAATGGCCTTGCCTTGGGGAATTGGTGTGCTTTGCTTTGTTCTCCCTCCTCTACCTTCTCTTCCTTCATTTTTAGGGTCCATCTTTCTATCTCTTCTAGAGTGTTGGGGTGTCAGAGGAGGAATGAGAAGGGCCAACATAGTCTGCTTAGCTGCTACTGTGATGTTCCACGTCAGGTGGCCAGTCATGGCCAAAGAGGGGATATCTGGACGTTGCTTAAATTCAGTGCAAGGGTGAGCTCTTCCAGAGGCCCTGTTGGGGCTTTAGTTGCACAGGCCTCTGACATTTGGTCTCCCAGTTTCCCATCTGTTTTGGAGTCCCTTAATGGCCTCCCCCAGTTTTGTTTTATTAGGTTAGTCAGAGTTGACTTTTATTGCTTGAGGACAAGAACTTGACTGACGCAGCAAGCATTCATGTTGCAGACAAAAGGAGATCACACCACATAAAATGCTGGGTTTAAAACAAACACTCCCATCATTGCCACAGTCACTTCTGAACATCTTCTGTGAGTTTTCTTTTGTATACAGTGATGAGAGTCCTCATTATACAGATGGTGTTGATTTGTTCCAGCCTAGAATGGATGTGTTTATTGGGTAAGATGTTACAATTTAAAAAAGCAATGTAAGGAAGATATCCGTGTCTTTACTTCTGTCATTTTCTGATATTGGTATATGGAAGATGATCTGGTTTCCTGTTGAACGGCTTCCAAGCATGAGCCCATTCCACAGAAGTCTACTTTTACAAGAATATCCCCGATAGGTATGTTTTTCTTTCAGGAGGTTCTGCAAACATACTGTTACACCAGGAACTATGCCAGCAGTGCTTTTAAAAACAGTCCAAATACATCCAAGAGTCATAAAAGTAATTTCACATTTAAATAAAATTAAATAGAATTTTGCTACTCAAGTAACAGAAACATCCATCTTGGAGTTAGTTAAAATGTAGCCTCCCCTAAAATACTGAACTGGAATCATATATTAACAAAATCTCTAGCTGATTAACTATATTAAGGTTTGAGAAGCACTAGAATAGAAAATACCAGAGGATCTTAGATACAGTAAGAGTCATTGTTGTTTCATGAAATGTGTCTAGTTATATAAAATATGAATTTGGTCATAATGAAAAATTTATTTCTTACTGTGAGTTACAGTACAAAATTGGAGAGAGGGATGTTAGCAAGATGGCAAACTATGAGCCCCCCCCCCATCATGTGACCCACCAACAAGAAAAATTTCACATCCATTCATGGAAAAAGAGTGAATTTGTAGGAGCTATGGGGTCCAGCACCATCTGACAAAAGACCCAGGAAGAGTCTCACCCATCTTTGCCTCAGGTAATAAGTAGACCTTGGCCCTGAACATGGACCCCCAGGTAACCCATGAACTGATAAAACCCACTCAGCCATTGGCCAGGATCCTCAGAGAACACTGACTTAGGCAGTCGCTGACAGGGAGTCCTTGGAAAAGTCCAGGAGTCCATTGGAGAAGTTCCAGCACAATGTTGGAGCAAAAAAAAAAAAAAAAAATTATATGTCAAGATTAGATGTATTAGAGGAACAGTTTGACTTTATCCAGGTCACTCCTCCCTCAAGGCAGTCCAGTTCAGTGTCAAGAGAGACTTTCTCAGACCATGCTTTCTCCCTCAGGGAAAATGCAAGCATATGAGTGAATACCTAGTTTCCCCAGCTATGCGGGATGCTGCCAAAAGAGAACCATTTTTGAACAGGCATAAAGTAGCTGAATGGATTTTTAAAAAAGAAGACTCAACTATATCCTGCCTACAAGAGACTCACTTCAGTTTTAAGGACACACACAGGCTGAAAGTGAACGTATGGACTAAGATATTCAATATAAAAGAAAGCAAAAGAAACCAAAAGAAAGCAGGGGGTAGTAATACTTATAGCAGATGAAATAGACATTAAGCCAAAAACTTAACAAGAAGCAAGATCATTATATAATGATAAATGGGTCAATTCATCAAAAGGCTAAAACAGTTGCAAATGTCTGTATACCCAACATTGGAGCATCTACATCTATTAAACAAATACAGATCTGAAAGGAGAAATAATAACACAGTAATAGTTGGGGATTTTAATAACCCACATTCAACAATAAGTAGATCATCCAGACAGAAAATCATAAGGAAACCTTGGACTTGAACTATACTTGAGACCAAATAGACCTAAGAGACACAAGAATAGAACATACTATCTAATAGCAATGAATACATATTTTTCTCAAGTGAACATGGATAGATCATATGATAGGTCACAAAGCAAGTCTTAGAAAATCTAAGAAGATTGAAATTATAGCAAATACCTTTTTTCCATCACAGTGGTTCAAAACTAGAAATCAATAACAGGAAAATTGGAAAATTCACATATATGTGGAAATCACAGACCTGAACAACCAATGGATCAAAGAAGAAATCAAAAGGGAAATGAAATATCGTGAAACACAAAAATGGAAACACATCATACTAAACTTTATGGGGTACAGCAAAAGCAGTTCTAAACAGGACATGTATGGTAACAGATGCTTACATTAAGAAAAAAGAGAAACCTCAATGTAACTTTTCATCTCAAGAAACTGAGCTTAAAGTTAATGGAAGAAAAGAACTGACAAATATCAGAGCAGAAATAGAGACCGGAAAACAACAGAGAAGATCAATGAAACTAGGAGCTAGCTTTTCAAACAGATAAAATTGACAAACTTTTAGTTAGCATACTGTGGAAAAAAGAGAGAGGACTCAAATAAATAAAATTAGAAATAATAGAGGAGACGTTATAACTGAAAACCATAAAAGTATACATGATCATAAGAGGGTACTATAAACAATTACATGGCAACAATTGGACTACCTAGAAAAAAAGGATAAATTTCTAAAACGTACAATCTACCTAGATTGAATCATGAAGAAATAAGCCTGAACAGAGCAGTACCCTGTTAGGAGATTGATTCTAATCAAAACTTCCCAGCAAAGAAAAGCCCAGGACCATCTGGTGAGTTCTTCTCAACCTTAAAGCAAAACATTTCAAGAAGAATTAATTCCAATCCTTCTTACACTTTTCCAAAAAGAAGGGGAACAGTCTCAAAGTCATTTTACAAAGCCAGCATTACCCAGACACCAAAGCTAGATCAGAACAAGAAAACTGTACAGCAATATCCCTGATGAATATAAATGCAAGCATTCACAAGAAAATATTATGAAACTGAATTCAGCAGCACGTTAAAGGAATCATACACCTTGAGCAAGTGGGATTTATTCCTAGGATACACGGACAGTTACAACATATTCAGGTAAAATGCAGTAATCACATTAAGAGAATGGAAGATAAAAATCATATAATCATGCCAAATGGAAGATAAAAATCATATAATCATGCCAGTAGATGCAGAAAAAACATTTGACAATGTGCAACACCATTCCATGATAAAAATTCTCAACAAATTTGATCTAGAAGGAATGAACTTTAACCTAAAGACCATATATGCCAAGCTCACAGCCAAAATCATACTCAATGGTGAAAGTTTAAAAGGTTTTCCTCCAAAATCAGAAACAAGAAAAAGTTGATTACTCTCACCACTCTTAATTCAACACAACCCTGGAAGTTATAGCCAGAGCAGGTGTCCCGGACAAAGAAATAAAAGACATGCAATCAAAGGACTAAATTGTCTCTGTTGGCAGATGATATAATTTTATGTTTAAGGTCCTAAAGACTCTGCCAAAGAAAACCTGTTAGAATTAACAAATCAGTAAAGATGTGTGATACAAAACCAACTACAGAAATCAGTTGTGTCTCTGTACACTAAAAATTAAATAGTTAGAAATGAAATGACCAAAATAATTTCCTTTATAATAACAATAGAAACAATAAAGTACTTAAGAATAAATTTAACCAAAGAGGTGAAAGATCACTACACTGAAAACTGTACGACTTTGACGAAGGAAATGGAAGAAGATACAAATAAATGGAAAGATATCTTGTGTTTGTGGACTGGAAGAATTAATATTATTAAAATATACATACCACGAAAACCGTCTAGACTCAATGCAATCTCTATCAAAACTCCTGTGGAATTTTTCAAAGAAATAGGAAAAACAGAGCTAAAATTTATGTGGAACCATAAAAGACCATAAGTAGTCAAAGCATTCCTGAGAAGAATTGGAGACCTCACACTTTCAATCTATATTGTAACATCATCAGAACAGTATAGTATTGGCATAAAAATAGACACATAAGCCAGTAGAACAGCAGAGACAAGAAATAAATCCATGAATAATTTTCAAGTAATATTTGACAAAGGCACCAGGAATACTCAATGGGGAAAGAGTAGTCTCTTCAACAGATAGTGTTGGGAAAAGTGGATAATCACACATAAAAGAATGAAACTGGACCTCCACCATCGACTATTCACAAAAATTAACTCAAAATGGATTAAAGGCTTGAACATAGACCTGGAATTATAAAACTCCTAAAATAAAACAGGAAAAAGTCTCCTTGACATTGGTCTTGGCAGTGATTTTTTTGATATGACACCAAAGTCACAAGTAACAGCAACAAATAATAAATAAGTGGGACTGCATCAAACCAAAGATCTTCTGCACAACAAAGGAAACAATCAACGAAATTGAAAGGCAACCTATAGAATATGAGAAAACATTTACAAACTTGTATCTCCTAAAGGGTTAATATTCAAAATGCATAAGGAACTTAAACTACTCAATAGCACAAAACAAAAACAACCAAATAATTCCATTAAGAATTAGTAGATGACCTGAATCGACATTTGTTTCCAAAGAAGACATACATATGAAACAGGTACGCAGAAAGGTGCTCCATATCACTGATTATCAGGGAGCTGCAAATGCATTTCAAAACCACTATGAACTATCACTTCACACCTGTTAGAATGGCTGTTATCATAATAAGACAAGAGATAACAAGTGTTGGTGAAGAAGTGGAGGAAAGGCAACCCATGTGCACTGTTGGTGGGACTATAAATTGGTTCAGCCATTATGAAAACAGTAGGGGGTTTTCTCAAAATATTAAAAGTAGAACTAACATCCATCAATCTCACTTCTGGGTATATATCCAAAGGAAGCGAAATTAGGATCTTGAAGGCATATCTGCACCACCTCCCCATGTTCATTGCAGCCTTAGCCCAGGTATGGAACCAGCCTCATGATAATATGAAGACTATACAGAGAATACCTAAACTCAACAACAGTACAAAACAATCCAATTCCAGAATGGACAAAGAACTTGAATAGACATTTCTCTGAAGAAGGTAAACAAATAACCAATAAGCACATGAGAAGATGCTCAACATCAGTAATCACTATAGAAATGCAAGTCAAGCGGTGCCTGGGTGGCTCAATTGGTTAAGCATCTGATTTTTTATCTCAACTCAGGTCTTGATCTCAGGGTAGTGAGTTCAAGCTCTGCACAGGGCATTAAGCCTAATTAAAAATATCTCTAGGAACGTGAGTCAAACCACAATGAGATACCATTTTAAACCCATTAGGATGACTGCTATTGAGAGAAAATAGAGAATAATAAGTGCTAGTAAAGATATGAAGAAATTGGGACCCTTGTACACTGCTGTTGAGAATTTAAAATGGTATATACACTGTGGAACACAGTATGGTGGACCCTCAAAAAAATGACATCACCATACAATCTAGCAGTTCCACTTCTGGGATATATACTCAAAAGAATTGAGAGCAGGATTAACTCAAAGAGTTACTTGTATGTCTGTATTTATATTAGCATTATCCATAGTAGGTAAAACATGGAGGTAACTCAAGTGTCTGTTGGATAAATAGATAAGCAATATATGATATATATATATATATATACACAATATAATATTATTTAGCCTTGAGAGGGAGAGAAATTCTGACATATGGTATAACATAGATGAACCTTAAGAATATTAGGTTAAGTGAATTAAAGCCCTTACAAAAAGATAAATACTGTGTGGTTCCACTTCTATAAGTTATCTAGAATTATCAAATTTATAGAGAAAGAAATTAAAATGGTAGTTGACAGGTATTAGGAAAAAGTGGAGAAGAGGGTTTTATTACTTAATGGGTATAGAGTTTCGTATTTGTAACAGGAGAAGATTTTTTTCAAGATGAAAAGTTTGGGTTGTGGTGATGGTTGCATGACAATATGTATGTACTTTAGTACTGTTTTTTAAAAATATTTCTTTTTTTGAGAGAGAGGGAGAGAGGGGGGTAGGGGCAGAGAGAGATGGAGAGAGAAAATTCCAAGTAGGTTCTGTGCTATTAGTGCAGAGTCTGACACAGGGTTTGATCTCACGAACTGTGAGACTATGACCTGAGTCAAAAATCATAAGTTCAGGATGCTGAACCAACTGAGCCACCCAGGTGCCCCATACTTATTACTATTAACTGTACACTTGAGGTGATTAGATAGTAAATTTAAGGTTTTGTGTTTTTACCACAGTTAAAAATATTTTATTGGGGCGCCTGGGTGGCTCAGTAGGTTGAGCATCCGGCTTCAGCTCAGGTAACTCATGGTTCATGGGTTTGAGCCCCACATCAGGCTCTGTGCTGACAGCTCAGTGCCTGGAGCCTATCTTTAGATTCTGCATCTCCTCTCTCTCTGACCCTCTCCTGCTCACACTGTCTCTCTCTCTCTCTCTCAAAAAAATAAATAAATAAACATTAAAATTAAAAAATATATTTTATTAAAAATTCAGATTTTAAAAATGAAAATAATAAGATGTGGAACCAGTCTCATTGTTCTTTCAGAGATGAATAGATAGAGAACATGTGTATCTATAAAATGGAATACTATTTTTGTCACAAACAAGAAGGAAATCCTGGCAATTGCCACAATGTGGATGGACCTTGGGGGCATTATGCTAAGGAAATAAGTCAGAGAAAGACAAATACTGTGGAATATCATGTATATGTGGATTCTAATTAAGGTGACCGAATAGAAACAGACAGTAGAGTAGTGGCTGCCTGGGGCTGGGAGGTAGAAGAAATGGGATATGTGGTTAAAGGGAATATACCTCCAGTTATAATATGACTAAATTTTGGGAAACTAATGTACGACATGGAAAGTATAGTTAACAGTACTGTATTATATACTAAAAATAGTTGCAAAGAGCAAATCTTAAATGTTCTCACCATGAAAAAGCAATGGTAATTATGTGACATTGATGGAGATCTCAAATAACCTTACTTTGTGGTAATCTTTTGACAATGTAAAAGTGTCTCAAAAAATCAGTTTGTAGACCTTAAATCTAGACAATCTTACAGGTCCTTAGAGCTCAATAAAGCTGAAAAATCATCTTTCAGAGATAACAGGTAAAGTTAACAATAAACAACAAAAATGGAACAAAAAAATAGAAGACATCAAGCTGAGAGGAATACACAGGTGGATGTTGCCCATCTCCCCAGGAATAACAAGATCCTTCATATCTGTGGGGACATCTTAGATAAAGGGAGCAGAAAAATGCTCCTAACTTCTAATTCATGGTCAAGTGCTGTAGATACAATTTTCTTGTTCATTGTCCTGTCTCTTCCTTTCTTCTCACCAATATCTTTAAAAGAGAGTAATCTTTTTAAAAAGGTAGAAAGATTCATCCTTGCTAAGGAAGTATAAAGGAAATCTAGGTCAAGAGGAAGAGGTTGAAAGGAAGGAGGCAGAGGGGACACTCAAGGGACCTGAACTCCACCTTACTCATTCTCCCCATCCTTTGGCTGAATCTTATGATTAAAGAAACAACCTATTTCGATCTGGGCTGTATTCGTACTATGGGGAAAGATGAAGCTGTATATACCCAAGAGCTTCGAAGCCTCCTGAGCAAAGTCTCTGGGGAAAATCAAATCCTACAAAGCAGCATTTCAAGGTCTATGGAGGAAAAGGTAAGTAAACCTAGTGCATTGGTGAAATTTAAAGAGCCACGGTCTCTAGTCAGGAGGCTAGGATGGGTAAATGTAGTTCTCAGGCAGGGGAAGCAGTTGAGGGAGGATAGTCTTTGGAGTCAGACCTGCCTCTCCCTCCCTATGTTTCTTACGACCTATGAGATGTTGGGGAAATTAATTATCTTTCTGAGCCTTCGTTTTCTGTGAAACAGCAATAATACTTCCTGTTGTTAGGATTGAATGAAGCGAAAAATGTGAACTTTGTGACATATTTATAAATTAATACTCTGCAATGTGTTCTTTTTTTTTTTTTTTATCTTCTGGTGAGGGAAAGAAAGTAAATTCTGTGAGCTTTAGTCTGTTGCTGTAACTAACAAGCTTTGAAATCATAGATTTACAGACAGGATTGAGAGCAGTACAGAGGGGAAGTCATGGGTATAAGAAGCTAATCTTGATCACTAAGAGATAGGCTTACTAGGCTGACTTGATTTCCTTTATTGAAAATATTACCAGACATATAAATTAAATGACGAGAATAGACCTGCATGTATAAGGAACTCAGGAAAAAAAAATCCTACTTTTTTCATCTGAGTCAGAAGGACTTCATAGGATTTTTTTCCTGGGTGCCTTAGTGGTACCTGAGTACCTTAGTGGTACCTGGCTAGCTAATATGTTAGGACAATCATTCGTTCCACCAAGATATCAAATTTTAAAGACTGACAGCATATAGAAAAATGGAACTTCAAAGGACTAAATGAATAGTAACTAGTAAATCGTAAAATTACTATGAAAGTCCCAGCTAATTGTATAAATAGTATTTTTAAGAGTCAGGCTTACTGGGGCATCTGGGTGGCTCAGTTGGTTAGCAGCCAACTTCAGCTCAGGTCATGATCTCACAGTTCGTGGTTTCGAGCTCCACGTCAGGCTCTGTGCTGATAGCTCAGAGCCTGGAGCTTGCTTCTGATTCTGTCTTCCTCTGTCTCTGACCCTCTCTGGCTCACACTCTGTGTTTCTCTCTCTCAAAAATAAATAAATGTTTAAAAAAATTTAAAAAGAGGCTTAATAGCAAATATGAAAATTAATTTGAGTTTTACTAGATTATAAATTCTCTGTTAATAGAATAGTGTAGTCACCATCTCCACTACCATCTCCACCAAAAGCCCGAAAAAAATTAATACTACTATCGTGTTCAGAACAGATGTAGTAAAAATCCACTGTAATACAGGTTGTTCAAGGTTTTATCTGAATTAAATACTTCATGTGTTGATTCTGGGTACTGCATGTGTATCTTTCCAAGGTCTTTGGATCAAAGCAACAAAACACAATTCTATACAACTCAAGCAAAATAACAACAAAGAAAGAATAAAAACATAGAAACCATGTGGGAGAATTTTTTCAAAGTATTCTTTGAAAATACAGGAAAATAACTTCTCTTCTGGCTGTTAAGGAGTAACTAGACTGGACTTACCTTCCAGCTTTCAACAACTACAAATTGGACAAGATACATGAAAAACTCTCTTAAGACCTTGGGCAAGAGGACGGTGATCCCTGAGAAAAGGTAAGCATATGTGCTGAACCCCAGAATCAGTCCAGCTTTCTGACTAGAGCAATTTCCTGGACCACAGTGCAGGGGAGCACAGGAGAGACAATGGAATGCCGAGAGGCTGAGGTGGTTGGATTTCAGAGGGTGGTGGACCAGAGAAGATTAAATGAGGAAAAACTTCCAGAAATTTTCATAGAGTTCTTGTATTGCTGAATCATAAGCCATGATAAATAGGGTAAAACTGTGTAAGAGTAGGCACATGCCAATCAGGAAACTGAAAGCCCCTGTGGGGTTGATAAGCAGAGTTAAAGAGTGAATAGCCTTCACTGAACTTCTGGGGTCTTTCAGTAGAGACCCCAGAAAGGTCCTGCCTATTGCAGTGGATCAGTCTGAGTCCACTCAGGACACAGAAGCCACACTGTTGGTTAAACAAGGCTTTTCTATAAAGGATTATTAACTCTAATGAAAAATGACTGATGATACGACCATCATACATGATACTGTAGGGCCAAGAAAGTGTTTAAGAAAGTATGAGATTGGAAAGGGTTTAGACCTCCCTAGAGAAGGTATAGTTTCGTATACTAGATAGCAGAGAAGCTCTTTGGTTTGCTCAGGCTAGAGCTGCTCTGAAGTCCCTGAGCCATCAAGAAGCAGCCCTCTGGAGTGCAAGCAAAACACTGGTAATTAGTAACTGGCAGTGTGAACTTGCAGAGAGCAGTCGCTCTGTGGGAATCCCCTGGGCCACATGTGAGCCACATAGGGATCTGGAGAGAAAGCATTGTCTAAGCAGACACCCTCCAGTTCACAGGCAACAACAATACAGAGGGTGCAGGGACTCACTGGGAAACTTCCAGGCTGCAGACAAGCTATGACTGTGGTAGTAAAGAGGACGCTGGGATGCCATTGTGGGCAAGAGGTCTTCGGAGCACTGGTTTCTTTGAGGAGAGGAAAATCCTCAAATAGATAAAAATTGATGAACCTTCTGCCTCACCAAGAGATCATGAGAAAACAATGATACAGACCAATATGCCTCCTGAATATAGACACTGCTGAACAAATCTAATAGTACATAAAGTCTGTAATACACATTGGCAAAGTAGGCCTTAATGCAAGAATGCAAGAGTCTTAATTCAATCAAGAAAATATAGGAGAAAAACTATGCAACCATTTCAATTGGTGCAGAAAAATATTTAAGAAAACTCAACAGTCATTCTTGGTGGAAAAACTTTTAGTGGTAGCACTTTTTCATCTTAATAAAATATGCAAAATCTATAGCTAACATCCTACTTACTGGTTAGAGACTGGTTTTGTTCTAAGATGGGGAATAAAGTGAATATATTAATTTTTACAACATTTATTCAACCTTGTCCTGTGTATCATATCCAGAGCAATAAGGCAAGAAAAAGAAATGAAAGAAGCAAAACTCTATAGGTAGAAAATCCCAAAGAAGTTTTAAGAGACTGCCAGAGCAAAGGGCGACTGGGTGGCTTAGCTGGTTGAGTGTCCAGCTTCAGCTCAGGTCATAATCTCACAGTCTGTGGGTTCGAGCCCCACACCAGGCTCTGTGCTGACAGCTAGCTCAGAGCCTGGAGCTTGTTTTCAGATTCTGTGCCTCCCTCTCTTTCTGACCCTCCCTTGCTCACACTGTCTTTCTCTCAAAAATAAATAAAAACGTTAAAAAAAGAGAAACTGCTAGAGATAATAAGTAAATTTAGTCAGACTGCAAAATATATGAGGCTACCCCACAAGATTCCATTTTTACTTCTCCATACATGTAATAATCAGAAACTTAAATTGAGAAATAATTCAGCTTATAAAAGCATCAAAAATAAAAGGAATTTAGGGATACAGTTTTTAAAATATGTGAAAAACTGGTATGCTGAAAACTAAAAAATATTACTGAGGGACATTAAAGAAGATCTGAGTTAATGGAGATATACAACATGTTTGTTGATTGGAGGATTCAATACTATTAATGTGTCAATTTTCCTTGAGTTATTGATATAAACCAGGCACTTTCAATCAAAATTCCAAAGTGAATTTTTATTATTTATTTATATTTTTACATATTTTTTAATGTTTATTTTTGATAGACAGAAAGAGAGTGGGAGTGGGAGAGGAACAGAGAGAGAGGGAGATACAGAATCCGAAGCAGGTTCCAGGCTTTGAGCTGTCAGCACAGAGCCTGACACGGCGCTCGAACTCATGAACTGACGGACTAAAAGATCATGACCTGAGCTGAAGTTGGGCACTTAGCCAACTGAGCCACTCAGGTGCTCCCAAAGTGAATTTTTAAATCATTGACAAGTTTGGGTGCCTGGGTGACTCAGTCAGTGAAGCATCTGACTCTTGATTTTGGCTCAGGTCACCATCTCATGGTCTCACGGTTGGGCTTTGTGCTAAGCGTGGAGCCTGCTTGGGATCCTCTCTCTCCCTCTCCCCCACTCTCTCCCTCTCTGAAAAGAAAATAAAGTAAAATAAAATAAATAAAAATGTAAAACATTGACAAGCTAATTCTGAAATTCATAATGAAGTTTCAAAAACACAATCTTGAAGGGTTAAACAAATTTTGGAAAAGAAAAGGAACAAAATTAGAAAATTTATTATACCTAAGTTGAAATCCTATTATAAAACTTTAGTAATCAAGACAGCATGGTATTGGCTTACAATTGAAATCTACATCGAAATGAAAGGAGTGGTGAGTCCAGGAATAGACAGACTCCTTCTCATATGCCATTTGATTTTCGTGAAATTGCCAAGGTTTTTCAGCTGGGAAAAGACAATGCTCTGACAAATGGTACTGAAACAACTGGATGCCTACATGAAAAACAATGGGCTACTCCATGTTATCTACAGAAATTTACTCTAAATGGATCACAAACCTAAACATAACAGCTAAAACTGAATTTCTGGAAGAAGCCATAGGACAGTATCTTAAGAACTTAGGTGTAAGCATTTTCTTAGATAAAACATAAAAACCCCAATGATAAAATAAGAAAGTAGTAAATTTGACTTCATCAAAATAAAAAACTTACGTTGTTGAAACACAACACAAGAAATGGAAAGGCAAGAAACATATCAGAAGAGTATACGTACTACACACATATCTGACAAAAGTATTCGAAATATATAAAGAACTCCTACAATAACAAAAATGCAAATGACCTCATTAAAAATATGCAAAAGATTTGGACACATCCTTAAAGAACAAATAGCATGCAAGCACACAAAAAGATGGTTAACACCTCTGATGGTCGCTGCCATTAATCGTTAGGGATATACAATTAAAACCGTAACGAGAGGGGCACCTCAGTGGATTAAGCGTCTGACTTGGGCTCAGGTCATGATCTCACGGATGGTCGGTTCGAGCCCTGCATCAGACTCTGCACTGCACAGAGGCTGCTTCAGATCCTCTGTCTCCCTTTCTCTCTGCCCCTCCCCTGACTCACACAGACTCTCTCAAAAATAAATAAAACATTAAAAATAAACCCATAATGAGATACCACCATATATCCAGTAGAATCACTAAAATAAAAAGACCCGCAGTACCGACTGTTGAGGTGGAGCAACTCTCAAACATTGCTGGTACCAAAGTAAAGTGATACATTTACTTTGGAAAACTATTATATAATTATACACTTACTGTATAAATCCGTAATCCCAGTGCTTTGCAAGAAGAAAAATAGCATCATATGTCCACAGAGGGACTTGTGCAACAATGTTTCTAGCAGCTTTTTTCATGATGAACTTAAACTTGAAACAACCCAAATGTCTATCAACCTTTTGTGAATGGGGACACAAATTGTGGTAGAGCCACACAGTGGAATGATACTCAGCAATAAAAAGAAACAAACTACTAATACAAACAACATCAATGCATCTCAGAAACATTATGCTCAGTGAAGGAAGCCAGACGCAAATACATATTATGTGATTCCATTCCAGAAACTCTAGAGAAGACTAATTTAATCTGTAGTTACAGAAAGCAGCTCAGTGGGCGCGGATGACATGGTGTGGGAAACACTTCAAGAAACGTGCAAAGGAACTTTCTGGAGCCGTGGAATTATTCATTATCTTGCTTGTGGTAGTGGCTGCATGCATGTACACATTTGTTGAAAACTCATCAAATTGTATACATAATATGAATGCAATGCATTGAATGTAAATCATGTCTCAATATAGTTGATTAAAAAAATCAGAGGCAGTGAAACAACCAGGTTCATAAAACATACAGCTAGGTAGCTTTGGGAATTAAGTGACATGATCTAATGTCCTATCTTCAGAACACAGTCATATGGTCAATCAGCTCTAGATTTATGGCTCTGATCCAAATTTAAACTCCTGGCAGAGAAGGTCAAAAGGGACTAACTTAGGTCAGGTGCCCACTCTCGGACCTGGAAAAGCTGGACCATTCTGATAGACCTTACCATCCAGACTGCGCTAAGGGTGACAGACAGGAATGGCCTCCAAAGAAAAATGGAGCTACTGTTAACCAGATGAAGGGGAAACAATGCCTGGTAAACAAACTAACAAACAAACACACTCTTCCCTTGTGTATTTCCAGGGATGTGACCTAGGAGGATGGCGATATATGCTTATTAATTCAAGCATCATTTTGAGTATGGACTATTTGCAGATGCTTTTACGACTGGAGACGCATATGCATTTGAGAGGTCTACAAGAAGAAAGAGTTCATATTGATGTAAGGAAGAGAATCCGGTAGGAAATGATCGTCTGGCGTGGGCATGGAGTGCAAGCCTCTTTTGGAGAGGTGGTGGAGGGGTGTGTGTGGGGTCATGATAGATGCAGCTTAATATAAGAACTTTCCAGCAATTAGAGGTGTGTATCCGCCTTCGTCGTCCGCACACGGCGAAATTCTTTGAGAAGGAATTCACGTCCTAGCCAACCTTCAAATGGAGGGGAAAAAAACCTTTCCTTCGTTCTAACTTTCTGGGATTGGTCTCTGGGGGCCTCCTTGGCCAGTCGGCAGAGGGAGCCATTCCCCAAGAAATCTCTGGGCGCCGCCGGGCGGAGCGCCTGGAAGGGTTCTCCGGCGAGTCCGGGGAGCTCTCTTCGCCCCGCCTCTGTAAAGCAGGCTTCCTCAGTGCCCCCCTCTCCCCGCGAAACCCTCGCTCCACCTTCCAACCACTTTGTGGCCGCAACGCACACTCTGGCACGTCCCTCATTTGCGCTCCTTCCCTGGCACCAGTGCGGACTTACGGTCCATCCGGCTGGCCACTGGGCGCTGTCCCAGTACCTCAAGTCCTGATAGAGGGTCTAGAACACCTGCCAGGGACTTTGACTCGGGCGCGCGCACTAAACGCAGACAGGCACTCTTTCCATCACCCCTTGGTTCGTTTCTTGAGGTGACCGCCCCCGCCCTCCGCCCCCACCCCGTCCGGAGTTTGCCAACTTCGTGGCCGGTCTATCCGCTTGCGTTACTCCCAGGGGGTAGAAGCCGCTCCGGCAGGGCCGACACGTGATAGAGACTCTCGATCTGCCCCGTAGGATCCCGCCGGGTGCACTCGGGAGTGAGAGGCGCCAAGCGACACCCCCCAGTGGCCACTGCCCCGGCGGCGGCGGCAGCTGCAGCAGCGGCAACTGCTCGCATCCCAGCCCCGGCTCGGGTTACTCCCCTCCTCCTCCAGCATCTCGGGCCAGACGGGGAAAGCCTTGTTGAAGTTTGCGGCGAGTGCTTCCCCGGTGCGCAAAACTACGGGTCTGGACACGCGCGGAGACCGGCCTCCTTCTCCGCGGGTCCACCTTGGAGCCTGACCCTCCAGGTATCGCTCTCTGCTGGGACGCTACTTGGAGGCCGACTGCGCTGGTGGAACAGATTTTGTTTCTCGTCTGGCGTTGGGTGAAAAACGGGCAGAAGGGATTGTGCTGCAAATCTCAGGATCTCGGGACCTGGGTAAGAGTTGGGCAAACTCACTTCTGGCACCTCCTGGGCCTTGGCCGGACCCTGGCTGGTTTGTTATGGGTTGGGGGCATGTTTTCCTTTAGTCCTGAGACCCGGGTGCCGCGTGAGCCGGGGCGGGATGGGCTCAGTCTGGGTTGTTTACTTTGTCTCAAAGGTTTATTGTTACTGTTTACATTTGGCCTTGTTATTTGGGGCTATTTAGGAACTTTCTGGAGTATTTTTTCTGGAGAAACACCCCGATTACGCATTTTGTTTTGCATTATTTATGCCCTTGCATTGCCTTTTCACTGTTTGTTCTATGTTGACGGGTGTCAGAGCTGGATGTAGAGAGGTTTTGAGAGTGAAATCAGGGAAGGAAAAGCAGTTTCAGCAGGACCCTTTCCTCCACACCAGCTTCCCTTCTCTGGAACCTTTACTTATTTTCCAAACTTTTCTTTCTCCAGTACTTGATATTTGCTTTGGGCAGAGAGGCTCGGGATGCTCTCTCTTCCTGCCTGCTCAGGGTCCTTTAGGGGTGTGAGGATCCCAACCTGAGGACTTATACCAGAGAGAGACCTCTTCCTTGTCGGCATGCCTGGCTTCACAGCGAATGTTGGGAGGGGCACTTCTTCAGACCACAGAACAATCTATCTTGTGGTAGTCTTTTAAAGAGCTTGCACTTTGAGCCCTGATTTAAGGGGAAGATATTGTCTTTATAGTTCTTTCTGGAATTAAGGATGGTACCACAGAGTAAATGAGGTGTAGTGATTTATTTGATGTTTCCTTAGATAATATCCTCATGGGAGGACCCAAATTCTTTAGGGGAAAGTGAAAGTTTGGGATGGTATTAGCCAAAAAGTTCTCAGGCGGTAAAATCCATGCTAGACAGAGAAGAATGATTTTCCTTGCTGGTTCTTCTTGCCTTTCTCCTTTATATCCTGCATCTCACATGGTGTGTGGTCTATGGAACTGAAGATACTTCATTCCTTATGGATGAAAAGATGGGGACCAGTCTTTTTATCCAGAAGTGTCATTCTCCTGACATCACTGCTCCAAAGGCTCAACTTTCAGGGTACTTTTAGTTCTCCTGCTCTGAGATCAAAGAGTTCAGTAGGGGTGAGGTCTGGGACCCGGCAACCTGAGGTGAGCTCTCAACCCTGCCACGTTCCAGTTGTGGGGTTTGGGGCAAGTTACTTAATCTCTCTTATCTTCATCTATAAAGTCTGAATGATAATAATAATCCTTACACCAGAGGATTGTTAAAAGGATTGGATGAATCAGTGCCCATGGAGTGCTAAAAGCCTGGCAGATAATTAGTTATGATGATAAGGAGGAGATACAGCTAACATTATTAACCATTGTATCACCATAATATAGCTGAGTGTTAGCTATTGTTCACATTGGAATGAGCTGTGAAGGCTGTGCTCCTGCGGGCTTCACAACCACCTAGGATGAGATGTATTGCCAAATTTAACTCACACATGACCTTTGTATTGCTTTCTGCTGGGACCCTTTCAGAAGAGCAAAAGGTGCATGTGGCAGGGCTGGGATTTTAGAGGAGAGGTCATGGTCGGGGGCCAAAGGGTGCTTAGGACGGGCTGGCAGGTGGGAAACCTACAGTCTTTTACACCCTGCGTACTGCCTTAGAAACTCCTTGCATTAATATACCTCCTTTAACCTATTTCTTAGAGGACATTCATTTGTTCAATAAATATTTATTAAGTGTCTATTACATTTCCAGCGCTGGTCTGTGTTCCATATTATTTATGTTCGTTGGCTTCATTTTAAAAATGCATGAGTATTTGCCTTGTGTCTCCCTTCTCCCCACGTTATGCATTTGAGGGCATCATGTGACACTAGCTCTCCACAAATTAGATCCCAAATACTTTTTAGCTGTAATGATTTCAAGATCTATTAAAATGAAGAGGATGTATCACTGAGGAATTGAACAAAATATTCAGTATAACCTCCAGCAGGTTACTTCTCCCATCAGCTTCTTCTTATGTAAATTTGTGTTGGGAGGGAGGGAAAGAGCTGGCTAATCTCCAGGGTTCCTTCTGTCTCTACAGTCCTTAGATTAGCTGCTTTACCTCACTGGTATTTGCTTTTGAACCTCTTTTTTGTCTTTTCACATTTGTCTTAGGTGCATAAATTATGTCACTTCCATCATTGGCCAAGTGAGTAATGGGGTCGATAATTAATAAAAGAGGAAAAGCATTCGGCTCTGCATTCATTTCCTGTTATTCTCAGCTTAGGTAGACTAGGCTGTGAGAAATGGCCAACATTTGCCCATTTTTGACATATATAAAATGGCAATTTCATACCGTTCAACCTAGGATAAATCCCAGCCCCCCTCCACTTTGATCCACATGCAGTAAGTCTTAGGAGATATGTGAGAAGTCCGCAGTTTTACAGGTTCCCCATGGCAAACCCAAGTCACATGCTCATGCAGCAGCTGTGACTATACCTTCCTCGTGATTGTCTGCTTGGTCTAGTAGGGTATTTCTAAAATACAAATCCGATCATGTCATTACCTTGTTTAGAAATCTTTGGGAGCTCTCCAGATGGTGAGCATCAGTATCACCCAGGTGCTTATTCAAAATGCAGGTTTCAGGGCTTCACAACAGATGCAAGGGCCAGACATCTACCTTTGAGCAGATCTTTAAATGAATCTGATGGAGGTGACCTAAGATCACAAGTGGACCAACACTGGTGTATAGCATAACACCTAACATCTTTTAACGTGATATGCAAGAGCAACATAGCACATTTTCTGCTTACCTCTTCCCCTGGCCTCTTACCCAACTAACCTTGATCTTGTTCCTTTAAAGGATACATTGCCTGCTCTTCTCCCCAGACTAGCTGTGTATGCTGTTTTCTGTGCCAGAAATATCTTTGTTCCTCTTTTTAGTCCAATCCCCTTACTACTCATTTATCCTCCAAGATACAGTTCAAATAAGACACTTTCTCTGCCACTTTTCCTAATTGTCTCTCATAAACTCAGCGATATCTCTTATGATTCCCAGTCTTCTGTGTGAATAGCTTTAATGTGGCATCTATCATATTATGTCAGATGTAGTTGTTCCTTGGATGTTTGTCCAACTGATTGGTGTGTTTACCATTCCTTATTTTAAGCCTTTATCTGCATGGCTGGCACATAAGAGTTACGTAATAAATGCTAAAGGATTGTCGGGGAAGATGGAACGAATAAATGCTAGGTGACATTCCTTAGCACACAAAGTGTTTGGGATAGTCATACATACTAAGGGCTATGGAGAAGCCAGGCAAGGACTTACAATTTGGCTAGACATAGTGTGCAAACTTAGTAACCTGGAGTGGTAAATGGACAAGATAGAATATCCTGAGACTTGTGAAACACTGGATGCCATTGCACTGATGTTATATATTCAACCCTATGGTAGAGCTAGGATACGAGACCTTGAGTATATTATACCTGTGGGATGGTTTTGGTTGTGAATGACAGTGTTGGGCCCTGGAAAAGCCATTACCAGTAAACCAAAGCACTTTTGCCCTGTGCTTGTCAACTTATATGTCCCTTTGTATTTGTTTTTATATTCAATCATAAATATGATGACCAGTTTAGTACTATTTTTTCCTCCTTTAGTATAGGATGCATTCCTAAAAATAGGTCCAAAGATTGATGGTGCCAAAGCCTACCTTTTTTAAGGGATGCTGGCCCTAGGAACCACATAAGTTACAAAATGTTTAATTAGCCATTTATGCACTGCATTCAGGGTTTACTCCTTTCCTTAATTTTTCTTTCTTTAAACATTCTATAATTTGGTATTTCCCTTCTCATTTGAACGACAGTAGATCTGTTGAAATTTAACAAATGTCTTGATTCAGGCCAAAGGTTGGCCATCTTTTTGCATGTCTAATAACTTTCATTTCTGGCTCACATATATTGTTTCATGAGACAAAAACTTCTTTTTATTAGTGTATGTTTTTAGTTGCTTTATTTCTCATTTTTTGTTTTTAATTTTTAAAAATATTTTATTATTTATTTTTGAGAGAGAGAGATACAGAGCATGAGTGGGGAGGGGCAGAGAGGGAGGGAGATACAGAATCCAAAGCAGGCTCCAGGCTCTGAGCCATCAGCACAGAGCCCGATACAGGGCTTGAACTCACGAACCCCAAGATCATGACCTGAGCTGAAGTCGGACACTCAACTGACTGAGCCACCCAGGTGCCCCATTTCACTCATTTTTTGTAATAATCAAAATAGGCAATAACATACGGACGAGTGAACAAACATTGCGGGGTAATGACCAAGATGGTAATGTTGCAGAAACAGACATTTTCGCTCATGGGCGTCTTCAAAAGATGAACCAAGATGATCAGTCATAGGCTGATGCATTCAAGTTCCGGGGACTTAGGGCAGGAAGGGAGCAGCATCAGCTCATGGAGTGTAAACATCCACATTGTTTGGACTTCAAACAAAGTAATATTAAGAACCGCCTGCCTCAGTTTCTCAAGGATGTGCACCTAGTGTTCTGTGTTAAAAATTAGCTCAGTTTCAGGAATCAACGACAACTCACTGGATTTTGTTGATTTGTCTTCTTTTCCAATGCTATTTCCAAAATGAATTTTTTCTACCTTAGGTTAAGCTTGCATCTGCTTGTACTTCTGTGAGTCTTTTAGCTCGTCTCTTAATCTCTTCATTCATTCATTCACCCATTCACTCTCTCTGAATTTCCCAAGATTTGGTATTTATCTCTAGACTCTATTTTCTTCACAATGTAAGCTTATTTTGTCACAGTGATCGTTCTCTTTTAAACATAATTATTGCAGAAGATTAACTTACAGCACTTAATGCGAGGGTTTCTCACTCGATGAAGAAAAAAAGTACAAACCAGTGCTGTTTTACTTTATACAACTTGATTTGCAGAACTATAGGTTGTCATGTGGATGTCATTTGCAAAGGCATACTCTGCCATTAGCCAGTCCGGAAAGTGTGAATGGGATCATCTATCCTGTTATGATGGAGGTTCATTTCTGGTGATTTCCTCTCCCGTTTCATTTGTAGTGACTTATGCTTTTAGATAAAGAAACTATGTAAAGCATTTTAACCACCTCAGTGTCCGACTCAGAGGGCCATAAATTGTACCCTTCCCCCTTCTAAGACAAAGGAAACAGTATTTCAGCATGGAAATCTCATCTTCATAGGTACATGTGCAGGATATTAACATCTGTTAAAAACATCTTCTCTTTGAGAGCAAAGAGGCCTCCGTCCTAGAGGGGGGATGACTGAGTGCCTTGTCACGAACGTCCTGGCCAACCTGAACGAGCTGCGTGCATGGGCTCCGTTCTCAAACCTCGCCACAGGTGACCATCCCACTATGTACCATGTAAATACCTTCTGGTAAAGAATCATGTTTGTCTTCTTTAAAAACATTTTTTAACGGTAAACTGAAAACCAAGGCGCAAACTTAACTTGTTCCTCCAGGAGCAAAACAGAAGTATGAAATCTTGGTTTGGGGCCCAGGGGATTAATTTTGCAATCAAAATGAAAAATTTTAAATACCTACCTCCATTGATGTGTTCAGAACTGTGCTTTATTTATTTATTTTTGGACAAGGAATTAGTGGCAAGATGTTTTTGCATTCATTAAAAAAGAAGTTAGTTTGAGTTTTATTTTTACCCATCATGCATTTATCAGGTGTATAGGGCAAAGGCATGCTTATTATGTGGAGTTAGTGAAATACCTGCCTTAAGAAAAATAAAAATTAAAAAAATGCAACTGACTGGGTGAGTCTGGGTGTTGTAAGGGTCAGTAGGCCGTTCTGAGAGCTTCTCCAATAGTTCATTCTAGAGAGAGGATTTGGTGTGCTCACCAAAATTTTCCTGGCACTGTGGGGCTTAGAAGAGAGAGGATTGGAGTGTGCGTGGCACATTTTAGATAATGAAATCAGCCAACACGCGGCTGCAGACATGGCTAGATGTTTCAAGGAGTAGAGACTCAACCCTTCCACAGAAGCGGTGACTTAACACCCCGTGGACCCTAGGACCAGATCCTGCCTGCCCCCCCGCCCCTCGTATTACACTGCGACTATTTCGTTATATAAACCAGATGTGGTTCGGGACACTCATTAGGAGTCACATAAAAATGGAGCCCCCATTCCACGTGAAGGTGTGAAACTAGGAAACTTAATTCTTTCAACAACTGCGGGGCTTCTTGTGGGTGGGGGTAGGGTCCGGGCCATGTTTCTTCTAGCATCATCTGGATGTAAATTCATATTTTCCCTTAACATCTTCATTTTAGGGATTATTTTGCCACACTGCCGTGCTGTCTCTTTTCACGTGAAGTTGTCATTTCCCATTTCTTAAACTTTACAAGTGTCGTCCAACGTGTAGTTCTGAGTAGCTGATCCTTAAGGCTTGGAACTGTGGTGGAAGTTCACACAAAACTTAAAGCTGTTAAACCATTAATTCAGTAGTTATTGTTAATGCTCATATACTAATTATAAGCCTGTCATATATTTTTATTGGTTGCTATTGTTAATTTATCAAACATTTATTATTAACTATTATATATTATTTCATACATTTTTATTGACTACTATTAATTATTAAAATATTTAAAGATGAACACAAACCAGTTTGTTTTTATAAAAGCCATTTGTCCCCATGGCCCCTGGAACTTTCTTCTAGTCCATCTCTTGCTGAAGGCTGCAGCCTCTTTTAGATGGCTTCTGTGTTTTCCTTCAACTTTTGTGCCCCTCCTTCTTTGTGCTCCTTGCTGACCCTACCCCCAAATTCCTATTACCTCTGACTAGCTGTTTTGTTTTAGTCATTCGTACTCTCCGCGTTCCTCGGCACCCCGATCATTCTCCCCGCCTCCTCTTGGTGTTTCCCTGCACTGAGATTTGGTATCCGTGGTACAGAGTGTCTGCCTTTCAGTATAACCCCATCTCCTGCGCCTCCCTTAAACAGAGGAGTGTGTACGCTCAGCTCATTAGAGAGGTTAGCGAGGCTTCAGGCCTCTGCGCAGCCTGTTTTCAAACAGAGGCCTGAGAATCACTGGCAGATACTGTCGCCCCTTCTAATGATTTGGGGCTCCGGGGTGTGTACCTCTGACAGGGGATTGTGACACAGGTGGTCCCTGGATGCACTGCAATGCTTATTAGGGCTCCTTTGCTCCAGTCAGAAGGCACAACTTTTTTCTTTTTCTTTCTTCTTCTTCTTTTTTTAAAAAATATCTTAGTGACTTGGTCAGAGGGGGTCAGGGAGAAGAGCTAGTCTGTGAGAACCCGTGCCTCTCCCTCTCTGCTTGGAGGGACAATGGCTGTAACACTACGCTGTTCATGTGACAGCCAGAGAAAGGGGCCCATTGTTCCAGGATTGGCTGATGCTACATTCTGCTCCGGCCAGCCATCCAAGTGAGCTTTGGTAGCCCCAAGGAAACAGACACACTTGAATTGGAGAGACAAAGAAAGGAGGTCAAGGCCTTTCACAGTTAAACTACTTGCAGCAGTGTGTCAGAGGTAGGATTTGGGAAGGAAGAAAGTAATTCTGAAGAAGCATCATTAATCTGGTTTGGGAGCATGAGACGTGGCGTTAGGGAGACACAAGTCTCTTAGAACCCCCGGTTGATCTTTGGCCAATGAAGAACTGTTTCTGAATATGTTCTACTGACTTACCTTATTGTAGGGTTTCATTATTGTTTATAAAACATAAAAGAGACCTTTCTCTATCCATGACAGGTGCAGGTACATTTCTCCGCCTCTTTTCCCCAGGCTCATCAAAGACAGGTATTTGATCTGAAAGTCCACCTAAATTAAGGCCTATGACCTCAGAGAATGATTGTTCAGGGATCTGTTTCCTGTGTATATGATGATATGTTCATAATCCTTCCAAATCTAGATTTGGATAATAAAGTTTCAAGCCCAGAAGGTTTTTTTCTGATCGAAATACAGTTAAATCCATTAGAGAGTTACTGGTGAGTGGACAGTTATGATGTTTGGGTATTCCCTATCATTTAGATAGATACCACCCCTCACCCCCAACTTCCATACTGGATGCTAGCCCTGGAGGGAAAGGCTTGCAAACTTCCTGTAAAGATCTAACTCAGAGCTCAACAATTGGCTACATTCTTTGTGTCCGAAGATTCAAATTCAAGGTCATAGCCTCAGCATAGGTCACAGACTTTTCGCACAGGATTGTTCTTTTAGCCTGATTACTCCCTTTATGAAAAAGTATGTCATTCATTCAGCCTTTGCTTCTGAGTTTCCTTCAAAGGGAAATTTAGTCCCTAGTTCCTGTGGATGTTTGTAGGAGGCTGTTTCTTTTTTTCTTTTCTCTTTCCTCCTTTTTTACTCCCTCCTTCCCTGCCTCCCTCTCTCTCTCCCTCCCTCCCTCCCTCCCTTCCTTCCTTTCTTCCTCCCTCCTTTCCTCCCTCCCTGCCTTCCTTCCTTCAGCATGGCACAGAATACAGCCTTGAGTAAGGTAAAATGGGGAGAGCCTTTTCTGGATGTAGTCGCCGTGGAGAGCCCTTTTACAAAGAATGTTCAAACAGCTGGTACTCATTGGCCAGTAGGAATCCTTTTGTCTCTGAGATAAGAGGTTTCCTGACTGGGAAGATTAGGCTTAAAGAGATTTGTACCCAGAAGAGGGCAATATATGATTTTCTTGAGGTCACTTAGAGCTCCTTGTAACTAAGTCTGCCATTGTACCTTGATGATAGACTATCATTGTAAATCCATTAAAGAAGGAGTAGCAGGTGGATTGCAGAGAGGCAAGTGGCTTTATTTTCTTCATTATGTTTCCATTCCCTCTCCTCTTGCAGTTTGTTTATACTTTACTAAGTGGATATTTGGTTTTACCGGTGATGTAGGTACCTTTGAAGTGGAGAAGGTGAAGGGAAGACTGTTCTTTGCAGGTGCCAAAAGATTGTGTTAAACATGCTTCTGAATAGTTAATTAAATTTCACTTCATTGTCATTAGGCCTGTTCATTTGGCTCCATTCCTGTGATTTGGAGAGGTTCACTCCTCGGTGCTATGAGGGGTGACTTTGCTCTCCTTGAAGCTCTGTGTTGATGCAGCTTTTGTTGAAAAAATAGGGAAGTGATATGTTGTCTTTTACTGTGGTTTATGTCCCAACTAGCATGTTTCATACTAAATGCTTTTTTAGGCATAGGGTGCTTGCTGGGACTTCATTTTGTATCAGAACTAAAATCGTGGCCAAGGAGGGCTCTGAGCTGCTAACTCTGTTCTGTTTAATCGGGGTATTGATTATGTGAGTATGTTCATTTTGTGAAAATGTGTTGAGCTACTCAGTTCTATTTATATCCTTTATTTGGTATTTTTATACTTAAATAAAAAGTTCAAAAAATTTTTAAGGCATAGTATTTAATATGGAATTAAAGCTATAGCAGTGATAGAAAACAGCACACTTTGGGAACCCCAACTGGCATATAATTTGGATCCTGGTGGAGCTAGGGTCTGGAGTTTTATATATATCCATTACTGGGCCCTTCTTCCCATGGTTGGTAGAGCTCTGTGTCAGCAAGTAACGGACCAGCACCAGCAGAGTTCACTGTATGACTTTCCTAGGCAGAAGATCCAGTGCCTAGAAAGTCAACGGTGTGAGCAGAGCCCCACCCTTTAGAATCGAAAACATAAGCAACCCTCCAAATTGGCCAATTAGCAAATCTCAATTCCATTACCCACCCCCTCCTTCATTGTAATCTGTCAGGAAAATCAGACCAAGACTATAGGTTATGTATTTTTTTTCTGAGTTTTAGATGACATCTTTCCTCAAATCTAATATTGGAATGCTTTCTTTTCTTTTTTCTTTCACATTTTGCTATCAGGGACAAAGTGATAGGAGGTGTGGGGTCTTGGGCTCCTCTCTCTCACTTATTTTGGCCATCATTTCCTGAACTCCATGAGCGATATCTCTGAATGTGAAGCATCCCCATAAGCAAACAAAACACGCCTGTTTTCTCTGTTTCAGTCAACTAGCTCCACATTGTAACAGCAAGTTAGAATGTTCTACAGGTAAGATGCCCCACACTGGTGATGACTGATATCCTCCAGACAGAAATAGGACCGCAGGCCACTCTTGTGCCAGAAGCATCCTTTTGCTTATTAAAAAATGCATCAGTAGATGTTGTGTATTTAATGTTTTTATTTATTTTTAAGAGCGAGAGAGAGCACTCAAGCAGGGGAGGGGCAGAGAGAGAGGGAGACTCACAATCCGAAGCAGACTCCAGGCTCCGAGCTGTCAGCACGGAGCCTGACATGGAGGTCAAACCCAGGAACTGTGAAATGAGCCAAAGTCAGATGCTTTAACCGCCTGAGCCACCCAGGCGCCCCAGATGTTGTGCATTTAGATGACACATATTCTGCATCAGCCAGTCAGTCTCTATTCTTGATGTGTCTTAATAATTGCTGAGCACCCGTGATGTTCCATATGATTTTCTGTGGTAGAGATGGGATGATACCTAAGGTAAATGAGGTCCCTGCCCTTTTAGCTTTGCATTCGAGTGTACACTTCAATCACTGACTCCTTGGTCCAGTGGACAAATGTATTTGAAAAGTTAAGCCCCAAGTATGCTATAATGTAGTGGTTTAGAGTGTGGGTTCTAGAACCAGACTTCCTGGATTTAAATCCTAGTTCCTCCCAGTTCGTTGTGTTTTTTTTAATTTAAATTATAGTTAGTTAATATACAATGCCATATTGGTTTCAGGAGTAGAATTCATGGATTCATCACTTACATACAACACCCAGTGCTCCTCACAACAGGTGCCCTCCTTGGTACCCATCCCCACCCACCTATCTCCATCAACCCAGTTTGTTCTTTATCATTAAGAATCTCTTGTTGTTTGTTTCCCTCTCTTGTCTTCCCCACCCACGCCTTCCCATATGCTCATCTGTTTTCTTTCTTAAATTCCACATGAGTGCAATCATATGGTATCTGTCTTTCTCTGACGTATTTCACTTAGCATATAGCTCCATCAACATCATTGCAAATGGCATGATTTCATTCTTTTTGATTGCTGGGTAATATTCCAGTGTGTGTATGTGTGTGTGTGTGTATACACACACACACACATGTATATATGCATATATATATATATATATATATATGTATGTATACCACATCTTCTTTATCCATCATCAGTCATTGGACATTTGACCTCTCTCCACAGTTTGGCTATTGTTGATAATACTGCTATAAACATTGGGGTGTATATAACCCTTTGGATCTGTATTTCTGTATTCTTTGAGTAAATACCTAATAATGCAATTGCTGGATTATAGGGTGGTTCTTTTTTTAGTTTAAAAAAAATTTTTAATGTTTATTTATTTTTGAGAGAGAGAATCAGAGTGTGAACAGAGAAGGGGTAGAGAGAGGGGGAGACACAGAATCCCAAGCAGGCTCCAGGCTCCAAATGTCAGCAAAGAGCCTGACACGGGGCTCAAACTCACAAGCCATGAGATCTTGACTGACTCAGTCAGATGCTTAACCAACTAAGCCACCCAGGTGCCCCTTATTTTTAGTTTTTTGAGAAACCTCCATACTGTTCTCTAGAGTGGCTGCCCCTGTTTGCATTCCCACCAGCAGTGTGGGAGGGTTCCCCTTTCTCCACAACCTCACCGACAACCATATTTTCTTGTGTTGCTCATTTTAGCCACTCTGACAGGTATGAGGTGATATCTCATCATGGTTTTGATTTGCATTTCCCTGATGACGAGTGATGCTGCGCATCTTTTCATGTGTCTGTTAGCCATCTGGATGTCTTTTTTGGAGAAGTGTCTGTTCATCAGACTTCAGTTTCTTTATCAGTTAAGTGGGGGTAATAATGGTAGCTCTCTCATAGATCTGTTATGCAGATAATAATTGAGATAATGAATGGAAAAGGGCACATCTGACATATGGTAAATGCTCAGTAAGTTTTATTTGTTTATTTATCTGACTAAATTCTACTCAAGGATTTGTTGTGGTCATTTCTCTTTTCAACTCAGTGAAGCTCTTGCAGAAACCTTGTGTGGTGTGGTGTGTCTCAGGTCTAGGGTTTTAAAAAATTTTTTTAATGTTTTTTATTTATTTTTGAGAGACAGAGAGAGACAGTACGAGCAGGGGAGGAGGGTCAGAGAGAAAGGGAGGTATAGAATCTAAAGCAGGCTCCAGGCTCTGAGCTAGCTGTTAGCAAAGAGCCTGATGTGGGGCTCGAACCCACAAACCGTGAGATCATGACCTTAGCCGAAGTCAGACGCTCAACTGACTGAGCCACCCAGGCGCCCCATAAGGTATTTAATATGCCATATTATTTTGGATGTTGAACTTGTCAAGTTAACGAGCATACAAACTCTGCTTTCATACTTCAGGAAAACAACAAAGTTGCTCTAACAAACTACAGTCCTGATATTGGCTTTGGCACAAGCCTCCATTTCATCCTCCTTCTACATTATGAATCAAGAAGTCTTTAAAAACATATAGGGAGGTACCTCTCTGTCAGCACTGGGAGTCTGGTGACAAGGAATGTGTCTGATGCTCCAGACCTTAGCATCTCACATCTCCCTTTGGAGACACAGCCACACTGTGCCTTTAATTTCTTAGTGTTACTTCATCACGAGTGCCCCAGGCCACCTCAAATCTCTGTGCCTCTATGTCTCTTTCTTCGAAGCAGGTGAAATAGCCAACCACCTCACAGAGGCACACTTTTGGAGTCTGTCTGGAAGGAATCCCTGGAGCTAGTGGGAAGAGCCTGCATAAACTTTGCGGGCCCTTCTAAAAGAAATGGATCCTAGAACTTAAGCTCCTTGAGCACCTGGGACCTGTATTATTTACCTCTCAGCCCCCGCTGTCAAGCACAGTGCTGTGGACTGACTTGTATCTCCCATAATTTGTATGTAGAAGCCCTCTCCTTCAATGTGACTGTATTTGGAGATACAGACCCATGAGGAAGTGACAAAGGTTAAGTGGGGTCCTAATGTGGGACCCTAATCCAATAGAGCTGATGGTCTCATAAGAAGAGGAAGAGATGCCAGAGCTCTCTCTTTCCATCCGGCACAAACACAGTGAGGAGGCCATCTGCGAGTCCGGAGGGGGCCTCTCACCAGAAACTGAATTGGCCAGCACCTTGTCCTTGGATTTCCCAGCCAGCACAACTGTGAGAAATACATTTTGGTTAAGGCCCCCAGTCTGTGGTATTTCATTATGGCAGTCTGAGTAGACTAGGACATTGTTCACTTTTTATATTTTCTTCTTTAAACAAAAAAGAAAAGTAGGAGCACCTGGGTGGCTCAGTTATGCGTTCAGCTTTGGCTCAGGCCATGATCTCATGGTTTGTGAGTTCAAGCCCCACATCAGGCTCTGTTGTTAGTGCAGAGCCTGCTTGGGATCCAATGTGTTCTTCTTTCTCTGACCCTCCCCTATTCATGCTCTTTCTCTCTCAAAAATAAGATAAACATTAAAAAAAATTAAAATAAGATAGACTAAGAACCTAAATCTTTATGGATTGGACTAATTTCAAGATTATTCAGAACTACAGGGATGTAAGAATCACGTGACAAAGTGAACCTGACCCACAGTCCTCATCTTCACTCAGATGGTAATCTTGGCTTCATCACCTGCCACAAACCACCAAAGGCCACAAGGTAGTGTCACTGCTGATTCAAACTTCCCCATGACATCTTTCCTCTCCTGGAGGCACATATGAGTTGGGAAAGACCCAACAGGAAGTGCACATCACCGTCGGGAGGGCAGAAGGTAAGGGAAGACCTTGCCCAGTTTCTCTTTGGATTTTCAGGGTTTTGACACTTGACCCCTGGCTGTTCTCTCTGGGCTGCAGCAGGACTAACGTGGACGGAATGTGAGGGAGGGTGAGGGATACCTAGCACACAGCATCTTACCTCGGCCTGGAGAGGCCGGGCGGTCCTCACAGCACGGAGGAGTCCTCCTCCAGGAAGGACAGTGCTTACAGCTGAGCCCAGCCATGGATGGATTCAGGTGCCGAGGCTTCGTCAGGAGAGCTGGCCAGATGGTCTACTTTTATTTTGGTGAAGAGCAGCCTGGAGCAAAGACACTTTTCTTCCGCCGTTGAAAAGCAATGACAAAAAAAGCTTATGATGTGGAGCTCTGCCAAACTGGGACTGGGGTGGGGGTGGGGGGATCCTTGCGTTTCTTTCAAGGCAGTATGTAAATGATGCTTTGTAGTTTTGTTTGTGCGGCCACTGGGGACCATTCAGAGGGCCTCCTGTTGCCTGTCACTTCTGTAGTTTGTTTATGATCATGATCATATCCCACAAGCCAACCCTCCCATTGTCACCTCCCAGGAACATGTCTGTGGTTCAGGATGTTGTATTGTGAGGCAATCCAGAGATCTTCTGAAAGTGATCCCCTAAATTTGCTTTTAGAATTTCAAACATGTGCTTATACGTAGCTCTCTCCCTAGAGGACCAAACTCTGATCTTTCTGAATTTGTCCAGAGTTCAGGTGTGACGGACAGAGAGGTATTAACTCTCTATCCAAGAAGGATTGCTTGTAGCTTGACCTAAGGGAACTCCTGTTTGGCCAGAGAGTTTGGAAGAGCATTTTTGATTTCTTGGCCAGGTTGTAACTGTTTGTAAAAATGCAACCATGAAATTAGGGTCCAGTGGCGCATAGATTCATTCACTGGCACATAAAGGAGACCACAGTGTTTTTGTGTGTCAGGGGCTGACGTGTCCTCTGTCTTTCCTTTGATGGTGACTGTGTCAGGCTCCACTGCTGAGCAGGATGGCAACGGAGGCCTGACAGGCAGACTTTCAGAACAAAGTGTCAGTCAGTAAAAGCACTGTGGAAGCCGTGCAAGTTTTGTCACTGACTTTTAAGACCTAGCTCTTTGACACAAAAGCAGCTCTCCAATCTCTGGCTAGGAGCTGGATCCGTCACATGGAAGACCCTGGGCAGGAGCAAAACCCCCCTTTCGTGTCTGCTGGGAACCGTGGTGCCCTTTCTTCCATGGTGCACTCCCTGAGACGTGGGGAGGTGGCTGGGCCCCTGCCTGGCTCTGGCCACTGTGCCCACGAAGAAGCAGCTATGTGTAGGGGCTGTCCCACCCAGCCTTTTTTGGCGCAGCAGTTGCTGACAGCTGAGCAGCTAGGGAAAGTGAAGATGCTGACGGGCCATCAGTGTCGGGCTTCAGAGTCATCACTGAAGAACATATGAAAGGGAAAAAAAGAGAGAGTGAAGGAAGCAGACCATAAGAGACTCTTAACGATAGAGAATAAGCTGAGGGTTGATGGCGGGGAGTGCTTGGGGGATGGGCTAAATGAGCGGTGGACATTGAGGAGGGCACTTGTTGGGATGAGCACTGGGGGTTTTATGGAAGTGATGAATCAATGAATTATACTTCTGAAATCAATACTACACGGTATGTTAACTAACTAGTATTTATTTATTTATTTAAAAGTTTTTTTAATGTTTATTTTTGAGAGAGAGAGAGACAGAGCGTGAGCATGGGGAGGGCAGAGAAAGAGGGCAACACAGAATCTGAAGCAGACTCCAGGCTCTGAGTGGTCAGCACAGAGCCTGACACTAGGCTCGAACTCAGTAACCATGAGATCATGACTTGAGCCAAAGTCAGAGGCTTAACCAACTGAGCCACCCAGACGGCCCTAACTAATTAGAATTTAAATAAAAATTTGGAAGAAAAAAATGTGACTTCTCAGAATACAAAAAAAAAATTTTTTTTAGATAAAAAGAGTCATCACTGAAGGCTCAGTGGTGAATCCATGGTCAGAGACAAGAAGTCCGGATGAAGCACAATGACTTATGGAGAGATTGACTTTTGGGAAGTTTCACTTCATTGATTCAGTTCAAGTTTCACCTTCAGTGTGCTTTATGCTGAGTTGTGGGAGGTGGTGGAATCACTCAAGGTTGAACCTCCAGCAGGACTCATGGGTGTAGCTGGCCCACTTTTAGAACTGTATCAATTTGAGGTAATTTTGGTGTTTTCTAATCTTAGTGACAGTGCAGAGCATTAACAGTGATGCCAATGCTAAGGTCCGTGTTGCTAATTCATTAAATTTTAGTTCTTTCGGCATGCTCTGCAGTGAAACAATGTTTCTTGAGTGAGGGAGTCTGCTTTCTCTCCCAGAACTCTATTAGGTAGCCCTGTGTAGAATATAGTGTCTAGTGACTGAAGGTCTTGTCTTGAGATCTAGCTTCCTTGGTTTGATCTTCAGCAGGTAAAAAAAAAACCTCTTTTGTGAGTATTCCTTTATTTATAAAATGAGGAGGTTAGAAAGGCCTGTTCCAACCACATGAGCTCGGCTAGGAAGCCTCTGGGGCCATGTCTGGAGCGTGAGGGTGCCCCTGAGTGGGCAGGTGAGTGATGCAGGTAGTCTGGGTCCAAGGACCCAGGAGAGGGTCCTTGGCTTCATGCAGGGTGGAAACCAAATGCAAGCCAGAGAAAATGGAAACAGTTTATTGAATAGTGTAAGTGACAGAGACTAGTAGACAGAATGTCTGGGAGACTCAGAAAGGAAAGGAGAATGAGTCTCATTGCTTGAGGGGTTTTTCTTAGAAAAGACTCTAGGATACTTCAGGGATCTGCAGTAGGGCCCTGGCAGAGGTGAGTGTCAGATGAACGACAGGTGTGATTCCAGAAGTTACCAAGAGGAGGGGTACTGATCCCCGCATCAGCCAAGGATTCTCTGGAGCCCGTGTCCTGGAACATGTGCGGGATCTGGGTTTTAGGCATTATCGGGTGTGTGGGGCCTAGGACAAAGCTCTGAGAATGATTAATTTGCTTGCTTCCCCCCTTGAAATAGGAACGTGGCTTCTTTGGGTTATTCAAAGGCAAAACAGGGGTCATGAGTGAATGGGGCCTAGCAGAAAAACAGCAGAGACGGAGCCTTTCTAATATGGAGATCCTTTCGTTTCCTTCCTTCATGAGGACTCACTGCCTATCGCCCTTCAGGCAGAGCCACAGCTCCGGCCGAGCGGCCGTCTGGCGTGGCCGCGGAGCTAGACACCAAATGGGGCAAGCACAACTGTGTGACAGAGCTTAGCCTTCTGCTCCCTTCTGTGGACTCAGAGGCTGAGTGTGAGTTTCGGGACAGCTGTTTCCCTTGAGGTTTCTTTCTGTGTTGGCTCATGCTTAGAACACAGCCTCTAGCCGACTTGTGGGACTTTTTCCTCTTAAAGTATCACTTTAGTTAAGTCTCCAAATTTCACTAACTTCAGACCAAGTCCAAACCTCCTGGCCATGATGGATACACTTCCTCCCATTCCATTATGACAGGTCTTTGGGAAACCATGCAAGAACGAATTGTTCTCTCTCTCTGTTTAAAACTTACACATGCATTTTAAAAAAAAGAAAGAAACGAATTGGTTCGCTTTTAAACTTTGTGTGAAGTCTGATATCTGCTCCTGTGACCCAAGAGACCCCGAAGAGTGTCAGGCGATGGCACAGAGCCCCCTGGGCAACAGAGGACCAGGGCTCTCTAATCCGCGCCACATGCGGTGACCTGAGCGGACCCTGCAGGACAACAGAGGTCTCGCTGTCTCCTCACAGAGCAGTTGTTCAGAGGCTGTGGTGCAGCTGTGGCCTCTCGGTGGGCAAGTGCAGCGGGACTTGAGCTCTTAATCTCGCTTCTCCCTATAGGTATTCCAAATAACAACTGGCCCGCGGCAGTACCTGCCAGGAGGGATTGAATCCGCCTTCTGTACTCGATCGAGAAAGCCTTGTTTGTGTCGTCGTCACTTTGTTGGCAGTTAGAGGGGTGGGAGAATAAACCCCAAAAGCGAGTGATTTGGTTGTGCCCCAGAAAATCCAAGGTGAGGAACTGAGAACTGAAATCGAGGAAGGCGAGTTCTTCCCAAACTTCAAATGCCTTAGCACTTCTCTTAGAAAGTAAGAAACACACCAAGTCCACATCTCGAAGGGCATTCGTTCCAAGTTAAACAGTCGAGTCAGTGTTCAGGCCAACAGGTAGCAAGAGCGGGACTCATGACATGTCATGGTGGCTTTCGAAATGCTGATGCCCTTTGGTTTCCATTTGCTTAACATTGAGACACAGTCAGATGGCTCTGTTTTGGCTCCTGTGTCCGGGTTCTGGAGGAATTGTCATCTGTTTTATAGCTCTCTAGGAGAGCCAAGAGGTGACATTCCGGTCCGGAAGGAGGCAGTGATGGGTCTGGGGCTGACAAAGGATCACACTGTTGTTATCACACTTGCTGACATTTGCCTCCGGTTCTAGAGACCAGATGACAGGGTCCATGGTGAGCCATGGAAGAATGTGTGAACGTTTGTTTTCATCATGCAGATGGGTCATAAAAAGAAGCAAATAGGCGTCCCCTACCTCTTGGGCAGACATCTGTTACTCCTCAGAAGTTGGCTTACTCTAGATATTTTTTTTTTATTGTGGTAGAATAACCTTTAACTATATTTAAGTGCGGAGTTCTGCGGCATTAAGTACCTTCACACCACTGTGCGGCCATCCTCACCCCTCCCAACCTCTCCACCCCGCCTCCAGAACTTTTTCATGTTCTCAAACAGAAACTCTGTGTCCATTAAACAGCAACTCTTCATTCTCCTTTGCCTCCTACCCCTGGCAACCACCCTTCTATTCTCTGACCACTCTAGATACCTCACAGAAGTGGAATCATACAATATTTGTCATTTTGATTGACTGACCTGGTTCACTTAGCTTCATGTCTTCAAGGTCAGTCCCTGTTGTGGCCTGTGTCAGAATTGCCTTCTTGTTTAAGGCTTAATAATATTGCATTCTCTGTGTATATCACATTTTGTTTATCCATGTATCCATTAATAGACATTTGTGTCATTTCTGTATCCAATTATAGACATTTATGTCATTCCCACTTTTGGGGTATTAGGAATAATGCTGTCGTGAACCTTAGTGTACTGATCTGTGCAAGTCCTTGTTTCAGTTCTTTCTGAAGATATAGAACCGCTACATCATGTGGGAATCCCTTGTTTTAAATTTTTGGGAAACCATCATACTGGTTTCCATAGAAGCTGCGGCATTTTACATTAACACAGCAAAGCACAGGATTCCAGTTTCTCCACATTCTCACCAGCATTTGTCATTGTGGGGATTTTGTTTATTTTGGGCTTTGATAATCGTCCTACTAATGGGAGTGCAGGGCTGTCTTGTTGTGGTTTTGATTTACATTTCCCTGATGATTAGTGATGTGGAAAATCTTTTTCAGGGTGTACTGGCCATTACTATGTCTTCTTTAAAGAAATATCTATCCGAGTCCTTTAGCCATTTTTCAATTAGGTTGTTTATTTTATTGCTGTTGAGTGTAGATTTCTTTTTAATTTTCTGGATTTTTATCAGATTTATGATTTGCAAATATCTCCCCCCAGGACGTGGGTTGCCTCTTCACTCTCTTGATGGTGTCCTTTGATACACAGTGGCTTTTATTTTTATGAAGCCTGATGTATCTTTTTTTTTCTTTTGTTGCTTGTGCTTTTGGTATCATATCCAAGAGATCATTGCCAATTTACTTTTAAATATTTCAGTGTATAGCTCCTTTCTCTTTAATATCACAAAAATTAATCCTTGTATAGTTTCAGAATTGGTTGACTTCACGTTTGCTATGCTCTTCCCATCTCTCATCTCTTCTCAAGGGATCACAAAGGCTCATCTGTGGGTAAAGAAAAAGGACAGAATGAGGGAAAGGCTTAGTTTGAAAAGATCCTTAATCATGTATATGATACAGGCTGAGAAGAGAAAGGCCAGATTTAAGAAGTCTGGGGACTATGAGAGGGCCCTTTGGTGATCTTGATCGGCAGGAAGTGTATGACACCAAACTTGACTACCATTTCTCTAGAGGGCTGAAATCTATTTCCTGAAGCTCTTTTTTCCCTCTGCAGGCTGGGAAGATTGTTGAAAAGTGGGCAGACCTTAGGGGCAAACGTTTAGGGAGCTAACGTACAGTCTCTGTTCCAAAGACCGAAAGAGTTGTTCCATATACATTTCCCGAAGTGTATGGTAACAGTTTTTATAAATGTTCCTTCCTTTTTAGAAAACACCATATGTTCATTTTATTTTTCTTAAATGCTGGGAAAACTCTTCTAAGAGCTCAGAAAATCCTTTCCCTGCCAGCTAACTTCCCATACTTGACTCATTATTATTTCTGGATTATATTCTGTGTACAAATCACCATTAATAGTAGCCACATACCCAAAACGCCATGGATATCGCTTGGTATAAAAGAGCAATTGATGAGTACATCGTAAATTTATACACTCTCATCCTGGAGGAGCAAATTACACACAGACAGAGAATGCCTCCAGGGCTTGCTTCTTTTTGTTTGGTTGTTTCGGAAGAATGTATTTACAAGGTGTATATGTTTTAGCATTTCCTCATGACGAATGTAGCAACTGTGTGTCACAACTTCCATAGCATTGGCTATTGTTTACTTTAGACAACCAGCATTAGGTGATATTTCCCTGCCTGGCGTGTGTTCAGGCCTGAGGTTGCTGTGACATTCCTGGCCCTAGCTTAGGACCTAGGTCAGGTCTGAAGAGTGGTTTTCTGTGCCAGTAGCTCTCAGTATGTTGCTGCTGCCTACATAGTAACTTGAGCTGTGCATAACGGGATTTTTGCACCTTGGAAGAGTTGGTGGCATACGTTATAAAGGCAACCCTTGTCAAATGAATTGCATTTTAATGAGCATATCCACACTTGTCTCTGTGATTGAAGGTCTCAGTGATTCGCTTAGCTGGGGACAAAGAATGATGGCAGGAAGTCTCTCTAATATGCATGTTACAGAATGAGGATTGAATTCCTAAAATCAAATTCGGTTGTTTCTTCCTAGGCTCTGGGATCCTGAGAAACCAGCTTCTTGGGGTTGCATGTTAGGTGTACTTTTTAATGATGTAATTACCTCAGAAGCTGGAAAATGCTCTACACTTGCAACATTGGAATTCCTCGTTTTAATGTCTGCAAGTAGGCATCCCACCAAATCCCCGGCCTGGCCCCTGGTCTCCCAGCCTCCTCCTTCCTCTGCCTCCCCCAGTGCCTGCCCACGTGTGTCACTGCTGCTGGGAAGTGTAGGGGAGCCCGGAGGACTGGGGGAGAAGCAAAAGTCAGAGCAAGCCAACTCGGCCCTGCAACCATCGGGGAAAAGTGGCTTCAGCTGGCACGGGCGCTTGTGTGCGCCCAGCTTTGCTTGTTTGCCATGGAAATCCTGGATGTAACAGAGACCGATGCCATTCAGGCAGCGAGCGGGAAGCTGCTTTTATGGGGAGGCTCTTTTGGCACCGTGTCCGACATACACTCCAGTCAATCACGGTAAAGTGCCTAATAACAGATGTGGTAATTAAGCCTGAAGAACTCTGTCTCTATTTTTTCGTTTTTATTGCAGGGAACAACAAAGTGCCTCATTAAACCTCCAATCGTGCTGATTTTTGAATTGGGCGCACCGATATTGTCCAAAATGTCATCTCTGCAAGGGCTGTCTTCCAAAGTCCTTATGGGCCCAGCGTGCTGGCAGGGAAAGGTTGGCTCAGGGTGGGGGAGGACAGTTCTGCTCTGTCTATAGTGCCCTTTGCACTTCGGTACCAAAGCATATGAAGGTTCTGGGGGTACCATCAGATTCCTTTAAGGACCTTCCTTATAAACAATTTTAGCTTCTACATGCTGTGTGAATATAAAATGCTCCCTGCTTCTCTGAAGCTCCAATTACACTGCTTATAGCAAGAAATTAACTTCGGTTTTCAATCTTCGAAAGGTTTCAGATAACCTGAAACCATGGTAAATTACCATATTTTAATAGGATAAATTATCTTGGAAAAAAATGTAATTACATCTGAAAAGGTCTGTCTTTGATTGTGGCAGTTTCTAAGGCAAATGTCTTCATTAAGGTTGTTTTTCCTTCTTTCTTTTTTAATGATGAACACAAGTCTGTCTCATCATTAAAGAAAATGAATCTAAGAATTTAATGACTTGGGACAGGTAGGAAAAGCATTTGTCCTTAATAGTAAGAGAACATGGCTTGGAACTTTCTCTTGAGCTCCACTGACTAGTTCAGAGCTGGTTCTGTGTGACTGCGTTACTCTTGGGAAAGAGCACAGTACTCCTCCCACTTCTGGCATGGCTCAATTGGATAGAGTAGATTTGGAAGCTGCATTTATTTCATGGAGATAATTTTTTTGTTTCCATTCTATGGTGGCTGTAGGCACAGACATTTATTTTAAATATTTTGAAAAGGCTCTGGACCCCATTTTATAAAATTATTCATTTCCTTGTCTCATGATTCAGGATTTTGAGTTTTTCAAGATATTACCATGAGGATTTCTGGTTGACTGTATTCTTAAATTTAGCTTTTAATCTGACCTATGTGAAGCAGGTGATTCATAGATTCATACTCAAGATCTAAACTCAATTCTTATAGTAGTGGAACTTAAACCTGACCTACTTGTCTGATTAGCTCTGAATGAGTAATTTGAATGTATTGAACATTGTATATACACAATCATGTAATACTGCCCTTACATTACTCCATATTTGTTGACTCATCTGACACCCAAGATTTATAATTTACTTTTAAGCACCTCTATCCATTTAGCCAACATTTTCCATCATTGATGTCAAACAGGTTTCTTGCCAAATATGAAAGCAGGCATGCTTAGACTCAGATTTTTACCACATGAAAATTGTTTTAAGAAACAAATGTTGTGCATGGATGGCTCAGTTGGTTGAACTTCTGACTTTGGCTCAGGTCAGGATCTCACACTTCGTGAGTTTGAGCCCCATGTTGGGTTTCTAAGGCAAATGTCTTATGCACTCGCTCTCTTTCTCTCTCAAAATAAATAAGCATTAAATTTTTTTTTCAAAAAGGAAATAAAAATACATTGGAAAAGTCCCATGGTTCAAGCAGAGACACTGTAGTCAAGGTTATTCAGCTGCAGGACAAGCATAGGTTTTCTTTACATAAGTTTCAGATTTGTTTTCTGTATTTTGCCTAAGAACAGCAAGATCTTCTGGGATAATACAGCTTATGTTTTAGTCCTGGTTCTTTTTTTTTTTTTTTTTTTTTTTTTTTTTTTTTTTTTTTTTTTTTTTTTTTTTTTTTTTTTTTTTTTTTTTTAGTGTTTATTTATTTTTGAGAGAGACAGAGCATGAATGGGAAAGAGACAGAGAGAGTGAGAGACATGGAATTCGAAGCAGGCTCCAGGCTGCTCTGTCAGCACAGAGCCTGATGGGGGCTCAGACTCATGAACCATGAGATGATGACCTGAGCTGAAGTTGGATGCTCAACTAATTGGGCCACCTAGGCATCTCAGTTCTAGTTCTATTGTTGGGAAAATATTTCTATAAATTAATGATGAAGTGGAAACTTAGCCAACCAAGAGTAGCACTGGGCCAAAGCATCCTTTCCTGGGGGAATAGATCACATCAGGAATGCTTTCTCAAAGTTCCTGGGGGGTCCCAAGTGACACATTTGTTTTCTCCAGTACAGATCCCATCCACAGTTATTAATCTCTCTCCTTAAACCCCTGGAGTCATGTCAACTACTTAGGATTCACAGCGTGTGATCCCTGATTGTCCTTCAACCTCTCAGATCAACTGCCCGGTATGATGTGAATGTCTTATTCCCTGTTGCATCGAGTTTTGTTCTGGCTCACTTAACAACCATTTATGGAGCCTCTGAAATATTCTTTATTTTATTTTTTTACTTTTTAAAAATAGTTTATTGTCAAATTGATATCCATAAAACACCCAGTGCTCTTCCCCACAAGTGCCCTCCTCCATTACCACCACCACCCTTCCTCCTGCCCCCTCCCCCTTCAGCCCTCAGTTCATTTTCAGTATTCAATAGTCTCTCATGATTTGCATCCTTCTCTCTCCCCAACTCTCTTTCCCCCTTCCCCTCCCTATGGTCCTCTGTTAGGTTTCTCCTGTTAGACCTATGAGTGAGAACATATGGTCTCTGTCCTTCTCCGCCTGACTTATTTCGCTTAGCATGACACTGTTGAGGTCCATGCACTTTGCTACAAATGGCCAGATTTCATTCTTTCTCATTGCCATGTAATACTCCATTGTATATACACACCACATCTTCTTGATCCACTCATCAGGTGATGGACATTTAGGCTCTTTCCATGATTTGGCAATTGTAGAAAGTGCTGCTGTGAACATTGGGGTACATGTGCCCCTGTGCATCAGTACTTCTGTATCCCTTGGGTAAATCCCTAGCAGTGCTATTGCTGAGTCATAGGGGAGTTCTATCGATAGTTTTTTGAGGAACCTCCATACTGTTTTCCAGACTGGATACACCGGTTTACATTCCCACCAATAGTGGAAGAGGATGCCCATTTCTCCACATCCTCGCAAGCATCTATAGTCTCTTGATTTGTTCATTTTAGCCACTCTGACCGGCGTGAGGTGGTATCTCAGTGTGGTTTTGATTTGTATTTCCCTGATGATGAGTGATGCTGAGCATCGTTTCATGTGCCTGTTGGCCATCTGGATGTCCTCTTTGGAGAAGTGTCTGTTCATTTCTACTGCCCATTTCTTCACTGGGTTATTCATTTTTTGAGTGTGGAGTTTGGTAAGTTCCTTGTAGATTTTGGATGCTCATTCTTACCTGTCTACCTCTATCCTTGAGGCAGAGGGTTTATTGTCCCAGAGAGTCCTCTCAGAATAGACTGGTACAGGGCGCCTGGGTGGCTCAGTCAGCTGAGCATCTTGACTTTGACTCAGGTCATGATCTCATGGTTCATGAGTTTGAGCCCCACGTGGGCTCACTGCTGTCAACGTGGATTCTGCTTTGGATCCTCTGTTCCTCTCCTGCTTATGCGCGCGCACTCTCTCTCTCTCTCCCTCAAACAAAGAAATAAACAAAAACATTTTTAAGAAAAGATTTTAAAAAAAGTTTAGACCGGTACCTTCATCTCCTTTGCATAAAGTAGGAAAGCTTTCTACCTTGCTGCCCACACCCTCCACCTGTGTAATGGGCACTTGGGGATGGGACAGATGTTGATCCAAGAAACCAGGACATGACTAGGTCCACTGTGGAATGTGCCAGCCACCTGGCACACCACCCTAGTGTCGTTTTGTTGTTTGTGCTCCTGCTTCCTTTTGGATTTTTTTCCCCACATATCTTTGTTCCTAGGAAATAAAAGCTTAATGGACCTAGAACCTGGGTTCCTTTGCTGTTTGTTCATGGCTGCTCTGGTTCACCCCAGGCCCATCCATGGCAGTGATAGAGCCCCCTCTACCCCTGCACAGGTTGTCCTCTCCTGAAGAGAGGTTGGCAGGGGACTAGCCCCGGCCCCTTGACATTTGGAGACTGTCCTGCGTGTCTTCAGGGAGCAGCATTGTGCTCCTCTGGGTGGAAGATGCACACTCCCTCTGCTGCTAAAAAAAATATATATATGTCATTTGCAACCTTTTCCCATTCTGCCAGTTGCCTATTGGTTTTCTTGATTGTTTCCTTTGCAGTGCAGAAGCTTTTTATCTTGATGAGGTCCTAATAGTTCATTTTTGCTTTCATTTCCCTTGCCTTTGGGGATGTGTCGAGTAGGAAATTGCTGCCGTTGAGGTCAAGAAGGGTGTTTCCTACTTTCTCCTCAAGGGTTTTGATGGTTTCCGGTCTCACATTCAGGTCCTTAAGCCATTTTGAGTTTATTTTTGTGTATGGTGTAAGAAAGTGGTCTAGTTTCATTCTTCTGCATGTTGCTGTCCAGTTCTCCCAGCACCACCTGCTAAAGAGGCTGTCTTTTTTCCATTGGATACTCTTTCCTGCATTGTCAAAGATTAATTGGCCGTACATTTGTGGGCCCAGTTCTGGGTTCTCTATTCTATTCCATTGGTCTGTGTATCTGTTTTTATGCCAATACCATACTGTCTTGATGATGACAGCTTTGTAGTAGAGGCTGAAGTCTGGGATTGTGGTGCCTCCCATTTTGGTTTTCTTCTTCAATATTCCTTTGGCTATTCGGGGTCTTTGTGGTAAAATACAAATTTTAGGATAGTTTGTTCTAGCTTTGAGGAGAATGCTGGTGCAATTTTGATGGGGATCGCATTGAATGTGTAGATTGCTTTGGGTAGTAATGACATTTTCACAATGTTTATTCTTCCGATCCATGAACATGGAATGTTTTTCCATTTCTTGGTGTCTTCAGTTTCTTTCATAAGTTTTCTATAGTTTCATCATACAGGTTGTTTACTTCTTTGGTTAGGTTTATTCCTAGGTATTTTATGGTTTTTTCATGCAATAGTGAATGGGATTAGTTTCTTGATTTCTCTTTACGCTGCTTCGTTATTGGTACTTCATTATTCACACTTTTTCTAGTTTATTGAAATAGGCCTGGATTGTAATAAACTTTCCTCTTAGGACTGCCTTTGCTGTGTCCCAGAGAGTTTGGATTGTTGTATTTTCATTATTATTTGTTTCCATATATTTTTAAATTTTTTCTCTAATTGCCTGATTAGCCCAATCATTCTTCAGTGGGTGGTTTTTAACCTTCACAATTTTGGAGGTTTTCCATACTTTTTCCTGTGGTTAATTTCAAGTTTCATAGCATTGTGATCTGAAAGTGTGCATAATATGATCTCAGTTCGCTTATATTTATGGAGGACTGTTTTATGTCCCAGTATGTGATCTATCTTGGAGAATGTGCCATGTGCACTCGAGAAGAAGGTGAATTTCCTAACTTCAGGATACAGAGTTCTAAATCCATCTATCAATTCCATCTGTTCCAATGTGTCGTTCAATTCCATTGTTTTTTTTAGTGATTTTCTGTCTGGATGATCTATCCATTGCTGTCAGTGGAGTATTAAAGTCCCCTGCAGTTAGCACATTCTTATCAATAAGATGGTTTCTGTTTGTGATTAATTGTTTTATGTATATGAGTGCTCCTGAATTTGGCGCATAGATGTTTATAATTGTTAGCTCTTCCTGAATGGGAGACCCTGTAATTATTACATAATGTCCTTCTTTATCTTTTGTTACTGCCTTTACGTTAAAGTCCAGTTTGTCTGATATAAGTATGGCTACTCTGGCTTTCTTTTGGCTTCCAGTCGCATGATAGATATTTCTCCATCCCTTTACTTTCAATCTGAAGGTGTCTTCAGGTCTAAAATGAGTCTCTTGTAGACAGCAAATGATGGATTTTGGTTTTTTTATCCATTCTCTACCCTGTGTCATTTGGTTGGAGCATTCAGTCCATTTACATTCAGTGTTATTATTGAAAAATGTGGGTTTAGATTCATTGTGTTCTCCATAGAGTTCATGTTTGTAGTGGTGTCTCTGGTACCTTGTACTCTGTGCAAAATTCCCCTCATAGGGTCCCTCTTAGGATTTCTTGTAGGGCTGGTTTGGTGGTCATGAATTCTCTCAATTTTTGTTTATTTGGGAAAACCTTTATCTCTCCTTCTATTTTGAATGACAGGCTTGCTGGATAAAGGATTCTTGGCTGCATATTTTTTCTGTTCATCATATTGAAGATTTCCTGCCATTCCTTCCTGGCCTGCCAAGTTTCATTAGATAGGTCTGTAACCACTCTGATAGATTTCCCTTTGTATGTGAGGGCCCTTTTCTCCCTAGCTGCTTTCAGAATTTCTCTCTTTATCCTTATATTTTGCCAGTTTCACTATGATATGTTGTGCTGAAAGTCAATTCAAGTTATGACTTAAGGGGGTTCTTTGTGCCTCTTGAATTTGAATGTCTATTTCTTTCCCCAGATTGGGGAAATTTTCGTGTATAATTTGATCCAGCACCCCTTCAGGACCTCTCTCTCTTTCTTCCTCTTCAAGAACTCCTATGATACGGCTATTGTTCCATTTGATTGGATCATCCAGGTCTCGAATTCTCCTTTCCTGCTCCTGGATCAATTTCTCTCTTTTTTCTTGACTTCCTCTTTTGCTATAACTGTGTCTTCTAATTCACCTATTCTTCTCTCTGCCTCTTCAATCCGTGAGGTTGTCACCTCCATTTTATTATTCATCTCATTTATAGCCTTTTTTAACTCATCACAGCTATTTTGAAAGTCCCTAGTCATTGTATCAGTAGCTTCTCTGATGCTTCTTTCAAACCCAGCGATTAATTTTATGAGGGAGAGGAAAGAGAAGAAAAGAAAAGAAGAGAAGAAAAAAATAAAGGAGGGCAGAGACAACAAAGGGCAATGGACAGTCTAAAAGCATATAACGAGGCCAAAGGAGAGATAAGCATGAGATAAGGGAGAATATATCTGGCTGGCAAGAGAAAAAAAAAGAGGGAGAAAGGAAAAAGGAAAATAAAGAGTGAAAAATAAAAAAAAGAGTAAAAAAAAGTAATAATAATAAAAAAATAAGTACAAAAAAAACAGCAGCTCCCCTTTGTGGATAGGCATGGTTTGGTGCAGGTAGGCCTCAGGGGCTGCTCTTGGAGGCCCCACCTTGGTGGTTGCAGAGAGTAGAATGGTGGCACCCCAAGCTATGCTAGAACTAAGTGCTGCAAGCTGCTCTTATGAGTCCAATCTCCTTGTGACTCAGCTGAGCCAAGCTGTATTTTCCAGGCCGGCCTCAGTTCAAAATCCTAGTCCATGCACTTTAATGCTACCACAGATGAGATGTACTCTCTTCGGCAGCCAGCTTCGTAGCTGGGATCTCGTAGGGGGAGGGAGCTGTTTCTCTTGGCACAGGCTGGGATTTGTGTTGCCGCTACAGGAGGCGAGGTGCACTGCAGGAGGCCAAGTGCGTGCCCCAGCCACTGCTGCGCTGCCTGTCACCGTCATCTCCCTGCTGGGATCGAGTAGGGCTGGGGGCTGTTTTTCCTAGTGCCACCCAGGATTCTCTCTGTCACTGCTGGAGGTGAAGTGCGCTCCCAGGGGCAACCTGCCTCCCAGCCAGGATCGCGCAGCGGGAGGGGGCTGTTTTTTTTCTGGTGCCGTCCTGGATCAGAACCGATGCTGTGGGGCCCAAGGAAGAATTCGCCAGTTATATGGGACAGGTTTCTCTCCCTGAGCTCAGTGGTTATATACGGAGTGAGAGCTTTTCTCTCCGTCCCAGGTTAAGTTCTTTATCTCTTCTCTAGAGATAGTACTATCAGCGTGTTCAGTTTCTCTTTCTCTTCCCTTTGTCTCTCAGGGGCTCCACGTGCTTTCCCTGTGTTGGGCTGGGCTCCCACCTCTCCTGCCCTTCTCAGGCTGGCCTGTTTTCCAGTCTCCCAAGTTCACACTCACTCACTCAGGCATCTTTGAGGTTGTCTTCTTTCTGGAGTCTGTATTTTCTCCTCCCACTCTTGCAGATAAGAGTAATGTCCTTCTCAGTTTGATAGATGGGGCAGATGATGTTTACAGAGCTCCCTTCTTCTCCACCATCTTGCCTCCTTCTCCTGCCTCTGAAATATTCTTATAGATGTGGAGAGAAGAAGTAATCAGGGAGGAGGGCAGCGGAAGACAAGAGCAAGACATGGGCTCTGCTTTCAAGGAGTTTATAGTCTAGTTGAGGAGGCAGGATGGGTTAAGGCAAAAAAAGATGTGCAGCCTTGGGGTAACATATATATTATCAGATGAAGGATATGCAGAGTTGGTCGCATCAGAGGTTTCTATGCAGTTTTTAGTGAAAAGACTAAAGGATATTTTTACTGAGGTCCTAGCACATCATTAACTAGATATTTAATGAGAGAATAAATTATTTCAGAAAGAGAAATAAGTTGGCAGGAAGCTTATGTAATGGTTTGAATTTCAAGCACTTAGTGAGGCTTACATGTTGACCCAAGGGAATTATAGACATGAATCACAGACCCTTGAAAATTAGCAGGGTAAGAAAAATATAATCTGTGCAGGAAATCATTTCCATCCTCCACAGATTCTCCAATTGAGATGGTCTTCATGGATAGTTTAAATCCATTCTATTTTATTTTTCCACTTTAAATGAGGTGATTAGAATGTTTAAAACCTTGAACAAATGACAGTGATACAGTTTATACTAACTGATTCTTCATAAGAAGGAAATGCATGCATTCAGTGTGATAGGGTCAACTTGAATGCTTTCTGCTACCTGTAGTTTCTATTATTTATGACAAAGTGAAGATATTGCCATTAGAGATTTGCAAATTAAACAAAAAAGAGTCAAGGAAGAGGATTTATAATAAAAGGAAAAGGGAAATGACCTTTTCATTTTTTAATTTTTTATGAACGTTTATTCATTTTCTAGAGACAGAGCACAGGGGGAGGGGGGCAAGTGTGGGAAAGTGCAGAGGGAGAAGGAGACACAGAATCCAAAGCAGGCTCCAGGCTCTGAGCTGTCAGTACAGAACCTGACACGAGGCTTAAACCCATGAACTGTGAGATCATGACCTTAGTCAAAGTCTAATGCTTAACCAACTGAACCACTCAGGCACCCCAAGGGAAATGACCTTTTTAAAAGAGCAAGAATAGAAGAAGGGAAGACATTAAACAAAATTTCCTAAATTGGGCCTGTGGACTTCCAGAGTTCAGAGTTCATGGCTTCAGTTCAGATACCTTTAGCTTATTTGGTTCAAATATCCCTTAAAGAGTTATCAGAGTCTGCTTAAGATTGATGTGTTATTTACCATGATACCTGTAATTATTTCAATATTATGGATAATTAATATTATTTTAATATTAATATGGACTATTTAATATTAATGTCTGCTATTTAATGTTAATGTCATTTATTTATTCTTACCATTATACTTGGCATGCATTTATGCCCACCTGTGGCATCAATATCCTTGCCTTATTTAGGTAATGTACAAATACTAATGTACATTTGGGGTCCATTAACATGTTCTTTTACTTGTAGTTGCCTTGTAGAACTTTACCAAAGACATTAGTTGCTTCTCAGAATTAAGCCTTAAAATTACACAAACCCCTTTGTTTTCCTGTTTGTGTATATTTCAAGGATATATAAATTGCCTTAGGATATATTCTTTCCTTTTTCTAGATTATATTTGTATTATACTTCATAAACACATGGAAGCAGGGCAGTCCTTTAGTTACTTACTGTAGGCTATAATAATCTGCTAACTGTTGGGGGTTCATTGAAGGGCATTTCCAGGCTTTGTTTTTCGAGTGGAGTTTGCTGAGATGGGTCCTCCCACCAGCATATACAGTGCACCCTAGGAATTACGCTTTTCTGCCAGGGGGACGCAACTGTTCTTAGCATAGTAAGAGGTTGCCATTGAGAGGCTGGTTCTGTTGTTCCTTTGCCCTGACTCCAGGACCTTCCATTGTCACTCCTATTACCTGACTCCCAGTCCATCCTGGACTGTCCCTTTGCTGCTCCCAATGGATGGTCATGGTCACTTCATTTTGCCCATAGCTGAGATCAATTCCAGGTCCATAAGAATCAAGACTAAGTGCAGCCATGTTTGAGCAGGGCCACTTACTGAGAATAAAGGAACGCCAATGAAAATAAAGCCTTAACTGTTTTTTGTTTGTTTGTTTGTTTGTTTTCTGAAAGAGAGAAAGTACATGTGAGCTGGGGAGGGAGAGAGAAAGAGAGGCCGAAAATCTTAAGCAGGCTCCATGCAATGCAGAACCACATGGAGTTCAGTCTCATCACTCTGGAATCATAACCTGAGCCAAAGTCAAGAGTTGGACACTCACCTTACTGAGCCACCCAGGTGCCCCCAAAGCCTTAACTTTTTATTTTTTTATTTTTTTAATTAAAAAATTGTTTTAAGTTTATTTTTGAGAGAGAGAGACATGTGAGTTGGTGAGGGGCAGAGAGAGAGAAAGACACAGGTTCTGAAGCAGACTCCGGGCTCTGAGCTGTCAGCACAGAGCCCAATGCGAGACTCGAACTCACTAACCTCCAGATTGTGACCCAAGCCAAAGTCGGACACTTAACTGACTGAGCCCCCAGGTGCCCAATTAAAAAAAAATTTTTTTTTAAGTTTATTTATTTTTGAGAGAGAGAGAGACAGTGTGTGAGCAGGGGAGGGGCAGAAAAAGAGGGAGACACAGAATCTGAAGCAGGCTGCCGGCTCTGAGCTGTCAGCCCAGAGTCCAACAGGGAGCACAAATTCATGAACCACAAAATCATGACCTGACCCGAAGTTGAACACTTAACCAACTGAGCTACTTAGGCACCCCAAGCCTTAACTTTTTAAATGGATTTATAGAATAACTGCTAACTAAGCCCTTGAAAGTGTCGATAGAATTCTCTTAAGAAAAAAACAAATTTTTTCTCTAATTGACCCAATAGTTTTCCAGCAAAGCTTTCATTGTTTTTTGTATTTACAGTCACCAGTATTATAATCATCTAGTTTCAACTCTAGGATTTTCCTTTCAGTTTACCAATTCCAAACCTTGCTTGACTCAGAAGCAGTCTTTCTAGACCCAAGATTTTTGTTTTTAATTCTTTGTTCAAATCCACGTACTTAACTCCTCTCTCTACTTTATTCTTTAAATTCATTCATTCATTTATTCATTCATTCATCATTTGTTTTCTCAGCCATTCATTTTCCTTCCTCTCTGCTAGGTGCTGTTCTTTGTGCCAAAGATACCAGAGAAAACCAAAAAGCATCATTGCAGTGAAGAAATTGGGGGTTATCTATCTTTCTTCAATCTTTTTGCAACAGCCATTAACAAAACTTTTTTGAGGCTTGTGTCTAATTTGTTCCTTCAATGCACAGATTAAATAGACATAATTCATTGTGAGCTCCTCCTCCTCAAAATGAAAAGGATCATTCACAAGTTGTCTTGGACATTTCATCAATATTTATGTTAAACTTTTGTAAGAACCCTATGACTAGTAATTTGTATATTTATATTCTATTAGGACTGGCATCAGCCACAGGAAAAAAAATGTAATTGCGTCTTGATTATCTTGGTGGGCAGCAATTCATAATATTGTGCAAGACAAACTGACAAGATCTTAAATTGGGGGCCAATATTAGCCTAGGGAGAAGCTATTTATGAAATAGCTCTGTGACCTTGGGCGTACTCTGAATTTCTCTGAACCATGGCATCAGCATTTGTAAAATTAAAAGTATTGGACCAGCTTCCTGCTAAAGGCTATCGTCACACAAAAGCCCAATGGCTCTTAGGCATTCTGGAAGTTTATAAGAAAGCCACATGAAAAATACAGCTCTCTTTTTCAAGTTTGCTTGCCATTCAAGCTGCTTTCCTGGCTGATATTTGTGAAAGGGAAATAAAGCAGAGAAAGAATGAATGATGCAGCAGTGATAAAACTCTGATGCCGAGCTAGACTAGAATTTACCTGGGTTGCTGTGCTTTCCTGTCCCCATGGCTTGTGGATCCTGAATCACCCTAAAAATGGCAGAGAAGACCAAGTACAGAGATGCAGGGAAATCAAAAGAGAGAATTGTGGATAATGTGAATGAAGGAAGTATTATGGAGCCTTAATTTCCATGGCCCTTAATTTCCTCTCAATATGAGATTGTTCTCAAACCATTATTCAGGGTCAGACAGGGTCACTTTTTGAATAAAAGATCTGTCTAGATACCACAGGAAGTGGTGTTGCTACTTCAGCGTGTGGCACTTTATCTACTAAAACAAAGCCCTATTTTAAGAGTCATAAAGTTGGGGTTTGGGCTGTGGCTTCTCATATTTGCATATATATGTAATTGGTAAGGAAGCGGAGGTGGGAGAGAAGACTGCCCAAGGATTTTCTCCTTAATGTCCTGGCCAAACCCAACTTTGAATAATTATGTCCTTCCGGCTACTTACATTTCTTCAGCAGTTTCCTCACATTTTGCCTGAAATCTTCAAAGCTTTTGACCATGTGGGCTGAAAACCAAAAGGATGAAAATGTCCAGACTCCTTTGTGGCTATGCCTGCTGCAAGAGATGTCTGTGGTCACTGCATCCTGGTCTGGATTTGTGGTTCAGAACTGAGTAACCCCGGGAAGAATGGCAGTTGAGTCCCAATGTCACTGATGATTTAAAACATCTGTACCCTGTAAATGTGGAAATACCTTTCATACTTTCCAATTCAGGTTCTCAGTTTTGACCAGAAATAGCTTAGTCACTTGGAGAATCTAGCTTTTAATGAGTTTACATTTCAAGATGGAGTGTGATTTTAGGAAGACTCTGGCTCGTTTACTGGGTGAAGATTTGACTGACAGTAGAAGCAGCCCTATGGTCTAGGTTCCAGTGTTGGACTGCTCACACAACAGCTCTGTGATGTAGCTGCGTCACCATGACTGGGGGCTCCAATGATTTTTTCATAAAAATGAAAGGATTTGGGGGTGCCTGGATGGCTCGGTAGGTTAAGCGTCCGACTTTGGCTCATGTCATGATCTCCTGGTTCGTGAGTTTGAGCCCTGCACTGGGCTCTGCGCAGACAGCTCGAAGCCTGGAATCTGCTTCAGATTCTGTGTCTCCCTCTCTCCCTGCCCCTCCCCCACTCACACTGTCTTTCTCAAAAATAAATAAACTTTTAAAAAAAGAAAGGATTTTGATTGGATCCCATAAAGCCATAAACTCTAACTTTCTGTTCTGTTTTTTGTATAAAAGCTCTGGGAACCTCAAGATAATGTGTAGTGCCTTGGAAACTTTTGCGAGCCACATGAGTGTTATAAGCCTGTTATGAAGTATTTAAAAAACAAAGGAATGCTGTGTGTGTGTGTGTGTATGTGTGTGTGCATGCACCTTAATAATATCTGAATAGAGTTGATAGGAAATTTTCAAAAATCTTGGTTCCATGGAAATTCTTTCCCTCAAAGGGTCTTTGTCCCTCTGGGTTTTCTTCTTTAAGAAATAACCTCTGAGGTGCCTATGTGGCTCACGTGGTCATGTCTGACTCTTGATTTCAACTCAGGTCATGATACCAGGATCGTGGGATTGAGTCCCAGATCGGGCTCTGCACTGAGCATGGAGTCTGCTTGAGATTCTGTCCTTCTTTCTCTCTCTCTCTCTCCCTGTCTCCCCCACTGGCATGTGTTCGTTCTCTAAAATAAAGTTAATTTAATTTCATTGTAAATTAAAAGAAGTAACCTTTGAGTAAAGAAAGGCATGGCTTGGATTGCTCAGCTATGCCTTAATGGTAAGAATCTTAGAATTGAAGGTTAGAGTAATAACCCAGAGGTTATATATTACAACCAATATATATATATATATTATAACCAGGTTATAATAACCTGGTTAGGAGACCAGGTAACAAGTGGGGTGGCCCTTGTCCTGTGGATGGTGGGGGCAGAATATGGGTTGTCATCCTTCCTACGATAACAGGTAGCAGTATGTACCCCTGAAAAGGACCTTCCTGCGAGAGGAACCATGCAAACACTTAGGCTTCCCATTACTGTTCCTGTCCTCCCCCAACCCTCACATGCAAGGAAAGATTTAAGATTTTGATGGTACTCAAGTATCCTGCTGCATGTCAGAGAGTTTCCCACTGGCATTTTGTCAGGGGATTGGTCAAAACTGTCCAATCAGCTTCTTGGATCAGTTTTGTTGGTTAAGAGAAAAAAAAAATGGCAGGAGGCCTCCCTTTCTTCCTGGGCTGATCAAGTTCTATTTTCTAGTTGTTTTTTTCTCAAACCCATTCATTCTTTGCCTGAGGTCTTATCACGTGTTCGGATATTTTACCTTGAGTCAATCTTAAACCATGATATGAAGTGCCATTCCTGACGTGGGCCTAAAATTCCTCTTCACTCACTTTTCCACTCCGTGTTCCGGGCAGTCTTGCCCATTTGCCTTTTCCTCTGGGAAGTTTTTTTCTCTGCCATTGCCTACAGTGGTTCCTCTGGGGACAATCTCCCCTGCGCCATCTACCCCTCAGAATCTTCAACAGTGCTAATTCCTATCCCCACTCGCAAGTCAGGAATACTTTCTGAACGTCCATACTTACTTAATAACGCCCTAAGACTCTAGTCACATTTTACATTGCCTTGTCATTACCATACACACCATACTGTAAACTCTGTGAGGGTAAAGATAGCCTTCGCCGATGTTTGCTGATTAAAAGAACAATTGTTCATTTGAAATTTTAAAAAATTTCTATGTGACAGATTGTTAAAATAATTAGATGATTAGGGCAGTTCATGAAAATTGAATCAGGTCTCTAGATTACACAGTAGTATTACATCAATGCTAAATGTTTTCACTCGGATCATTGTAATTATATATGTAAATGCCCTTCTGGAAATGTACATTGATGTATTTAGAGGCATAGAGGCATGATTATGTACAAATTGCTCTCAAATCGTTGAGTGTGTGTGTGTAAGTAGACAGTCAAAAGGAAATGTGTCAAAATGTTAGCAGCTGGTAAGTGTGGGTGAAGAGCATTCTTTGTTCTATTTTTAGAACTTTTAAATAAATTTGAAATTATTTCAAAATAATGACTTAAAAGAGAAAAAATATTTAAACTTTATTTTGTATATAAATTTTATGTAGATAAATTATCAGCAATAAATAAAGCTACTTTACATGCAGGTAAGTAAAAGAAACATTTATTTGTAGATGAAAAAGTGTATTTTATATATATATGTATTTTAAGTGTCTTAAAAATTTGTTGTTGAGAGACGAGAGAAACAGAACTTGAGTGGGGAGGGGGCAGAGGGAAAGAGAGACACAGACTCTGAAGCAGCTCCAGGCTCTGAGCTTTCAGCACAGAGCCTGACGGGGGGCTCAAACTCACGAACTGCAAGATCAGGACCTGAGCAGAAGTCGGACACCCAACCGACTGAGCCACCCAGGTGCCCCTGTAATTTATATTTTACAAGGTGCAGAGAACATGATGAGCTCTCCAGATTATCGTGAAGCAGGTCTGTTCTCTTGGGTAGTCAAATGCTAATCATCAAGGATAAGTGGCAGGATAATGTAGGACATTGCTTTGTGTGGAAAAGCAGCAGATACACCTCAAAACACAGACATTGTGAGGTCATGACTCTTAGAGCAAAATAACTGAAACTGTAATTAGAAGATGATGGATTCCTGCCAGGAGCTATAATGCTGGGGAAAGATTTTAGAATCATCACAGGTGGTTTCTGCTGTGCGTTACTGCTACTGAAGATGTCAGCAAAATTGTGAGTATTATTGAGAGCCTTTTGGAAGTCCAACAAAATGTTTTTGGCATAGACATATTAAAATACAGACTTACAGGCTATCCACTGCTGTGTAACAAATTATCTCAACATTTAGTGGCTTAGAACAGCAAACATTCATTACTTCATTTTCTGCGTGTCAGGAATTTGGAAGAACCTTAGCTGGTGGACCTGGCTCAGGGCCTCCTGAGGTTCTAGTCACTATGTCCTCAGGGGCAAGCTGAAGGCTTGACTGGGGCTGGAGGGCCCCCTGAATGGCTGCTGGCAGGAAGCCTCCGTTCTTCACTTTGCTCCTTGAGTGTCCTAATGACATGGCAGCTGGCTTCCTGCAGAATGGTGATCCAAACAGCAAGCTGGAGACCCCCTGATGACCTAGGTTTGGAAGTAATACTCCGTTGCTTTGCAATATCCTATTGACACAGTGTATTCATTGAGAGATGGGCTTCCACGAGGCAGGGAACACTGGAGGTCATCCTGGAGGTTGGCTACAACACTAGGGCATAATTAGGGCTGCAGAGCATAGTTGTTGAAAAAGGAAGGAAAGCAAGGGTCAATTTTATAAAAGGGATAATAGGGCTTTTTTTTTCTTTTTTGTGGACGGGCCAAAAAAATTAGGACTCCAGATTAAGAAGAATGAGTGAGAACATTATTGAAGAATATTAAATCGTGAGAAGTTTAGGAAAATCAAGATGATTTTATTCACTGAAGCCTGGAATGAGAAGGGGTGTTTGAAGTTTCTTTTTCTAATAAAAAAAAAGAGAAGTATTGTTTCCACCAATAGGAGATAAATAGACCAAACCAAGGAAATAAAACTGTGATTCATGATGGTTTAAAACCACAACAGCTGTCCTTAATATCGACCCTATTTACTACTGTTTCTCTCAGTCCTGCCAATGTTACTGTATTCCTCTCAGTGCTCCCCATACCTGAATGCACTAACTTCCGCCCACTTCCTTTGCCTCCAGTGTCTGTTCCCTTATTGAATTTTCCTTGTCCTCTCTGTGTTAATCTCTCAAACACCCCTTTCATTAAATAATACACTCTGCTCAAAGACTGAAGTATATCCCAAAGCAGACAAGATAAAACCATGTGAGCTCCGTAGCCTGGTGCTCAAGAGCCGTCATTATTGAGCTCTCTCTACCTGTGTCTACCACGGCTTCTCATGATTCCTTGTAGGGCCTCCTGCTCTCCACCCTCAAGGCTTGGCTCCCACTTCTCCCTTGGCCTCATGATCCATTGCTGTGGTTTTTATTTACTCAAGGTTCGTTTTTACCCAGATGTGATGCCGACAACAGATCGCAGATGCGGTCATCATCAGCAGGACTGGGTCACATCTCTGCTGTTTTCCTTGTCTGATTTCCAGTGAAACATTTAATCTCAGCCAATGAGATTACATATGTGAGGTGCAAGGCATGAGGTAGATACTCAGTGATTTCTAGTTCATTTTCTTTTGAACGCTTCTGTTCAAGTTTGACCTCTTTCATGAAACTTTATGGGTCAGATTATTTTTTCCCTCCTGTTAAAACTCTGGCAGTTTATTTATGTGTTGACTCATTTGGCAAATAATGATATTTTACTTAGAATTTTCCTCCCTGGTAGATTTTTGTATTTAATTTTTTAAAATGTTTTATTTATTTTTGAGAGTGAGAGAGACGGCATGAGCAGGGGAGGGTCAGAGAGAGAGAGGGAGACGCAGAAACTGAAGACAGGCTCCAGGCTCCGAGCTAACTGTCAGCACAGAGCCTGACATGGGGCTCGAACCCATGAACCATGATATCATGACCTGAGCCAAAGCTGGATGCTCAACTGACTGAGCCACCCAGGCGCCCCTCCTCCTTGGTAGATTTTGACCTGTTGAAGGCAGAGACATGCCTTATAATTCATAATAGTCCCTGCACTTGTTTGAACGTAAATCCTTAGTGAGTATTGTTTGTGGGTTTTTTCCATATGCTGGGCTGATTCCTAGAGATGTTGTGGAGTACTTCCCAGAGTTGAGGACAAGTGGGTGACCAGGGTCTCCCCTGAACTACCCCTTAATGCCACCTAGACAACACCTGTGGGTTTGGCTGGTTAAGTAGATGAGGCTGTACCTCTGTGTTCCCACAATAGCCTTTTCTGGTCTTAATCATGCCTGCAACGTACTGTATTGAAACGGTCCATTTGTGGCTATTCTCTGTGTGGCTGGTGACCTTCGTCAGGGTAGCCCAGTGCCTGGCATGCCCAGTGTTTTGCCTAGTTTTTCTTTAATGTGAAGTGTCCAGTGAATGCCAGAACTGGTATTAAACACTCACTTCATGCTATGTTTAGGGATATATATTTTTTGGTTGTTTATGAAACCATGATAAACTTATAAAATAGGAACTGATGAATTTCTTTGATGTTAGTAGCCACATTCATTTAACTTGTATTCTTAGAGTCTTCCAAAGAATGCTGTGTGACGCCCAACATAAGATGATTTAATTTGACTCAGAAGAATATCACTGTTGTGCTGTTTGATGTGAGCAAAATGACACGAGAGTCTACACACACAGAATGTATATAGTACTTGTAATGTTTCAGCTGAAGTTTATGTTGGTTAAAGTAATATACTACTAGAATAACTAGCTTTGAACTGTGAAAATGGAAATCACAACAGTGCCTCCTGGATTCTTTTTATCTGCAAAGTAGTGTTTCTGTGAAAATTTTTATTAGGACAACCAGTGAGAGCTATGTTAATTTTTTAAAAGTAAGCTCTGTACCCAATGTGGGGCTTGAGCTCACACCTGAGGTCAGGAGTCACATGAATAAGTGTTACACTTTTGACATCTTTGATATCCCAGAGCTGGAGCTTTGGTCCTCTATTCATAGGCATGAAGCTCTAGAAAGAACACAGGAGGCTGCCTTGTGCCTCATCTTGGTGGCCTTCCTGAAGAAAAGCTAGTATGTTCTTTATTAGATAACATGATGGAGTGATTAAAATCAGTGGCTTTTGGTACCCAGAGAGGGGGTGGGGATTGTGGAAATGTAGCTGTCCCTTCTCTCTTTTTTTTTAAAAATTCATTTATTTACATTGAGAGAGAGACCATGTGAGCAAGGAGGGGCAGAGAAAAGGGGGTGGGGAGAGAGAGAGAGGGAGGGAGAGAGAGAATCCCAAGTAGGCTCTGTACTGCCAACATAGAGCCCGATGTGGGGGTTGAACCCACCAACTGTGAGATTATGACCTGAGCTGAGATCCAGAGTTAGAGGCTTAACCTACTGAGCTGCGCAGGTGCCTGGGAAATGTGGCTATTCTTAATCAAAATATTTATTTTCAGGGGTACCTGTGGGGCTCAGTCAGTTTAAGCTTCTGACTCAGCTCAGGTCATGGTCTCACAGTTGATGAGATTCAGTTCCACATGGGGCTTTGTGTTGGCAGTGTGGAACCTGCTTGGGATTCTCTCTCTTTCCTTCTCTCTCTACCCCTCCCCTGCTCGTGCTCTCTGTCTCTCTCTCTCTCTCTCTCTCTCCCTCAAAATAAATAAATAAACTTTTAAAAATGAAATAAAAATAAATAAATAAATAGAAATTTATTTTCACTTAGAAAACCGTGAATTTTAGGAAAATGAACCTGAAAAAAAACTGGGTGAGGGCACCAAAGTTATTTCTATGTGTGCACTTACTGATTCTGGGAAGGAAGTAGATTCTAGAACCAGAAAGGATTGTCTGGAGTCATTTATCCCTCTGTTGTTGCAAAAATAAATTAGTGAATCAACGCCCCGTTATTTAGCACTCCCTAATACACTGATAAGGAAACAATTCCCTATCATCAGAACCCAGATTTATCCATTGTGAGGACTGTATTCAACCTGATTATTTATTGAAGTTTTTCTGAGAGTAAGCAAGGCTTACCTTCCTAGCAGGCAGCAAGAGTTAATTCTGCCTGCTGTGTTTCTTTTTTCTAATAGGAGCACTTTAGCAATGCTAATCAGTTGTACTGATTTTCTGTTTTGATTTTTCCATAATAATTAAGTGAATGATATGGAATGCAATCAAGTTTGGCACTAGGGGGTTCATGCAAATGATTCTCTCTCTCTCTCTTTTCTTCCTTTTTCTTTCTCTCTTTCTTACATTTAAAATTTTGTTAAATGGAACCATAAGAAAAGTTATTTGAAGAGGAAGACTGAGTGGATGGGGGTAGCATAACTCTTTATTTAGAGTTTTGAATATTTTCCAAATGTCTATTTTAAAGAAGCAAATCACCGGGCTACCTTTCTTTTTCAATTGAAATCATGCTATTTATTAAAGATTCTGTTTTGTTTTCATTTGTGCTCCAACGTGGAAGATTATAGTGTAAGACAAGATGGCACAGCTTAAAGGAGAGAAGTGAGAGAAAAAAATGTATTGAACTTTCTTCCTTCAGGGCAGATAAGAAAGAAAAATGGAACCCCTTTTGCTTGTCAAAACCTATAGAAGAAAACAGATAAAATAGGGGAAGGGTATATGTAATACCCTATTCACTTATTTGGATTGCCGCTCAGTAGATTTATTTTATTTTACTTTATTTTACTTTTGAAATATTTCTTTATTTTTGAGAGAGAAAGAGCAGGGGAGGGGCAGAGAGAGGAGACATGGAATCCCAAAGAGGCTCTGCCCTGTCAGTGCGGAGCCCGAAATGGGGCTTGAACTCAGGAACCATGAGATCATGACCTGAGCCAAAGTCAAGAGTGGACCTTAACCTGCTGAACCACCCAGGTGCCCCTGCCTTTTGATGCCTTTATTCAACAAGACAGAACAAAAAGAAGGAGCTTCTTTGTTTCTGAATATAGTGAAATGTTGCATTTCCGTAGTTTTTTACAGCTCATTGGCGTATTTGTGAAATGTCCCCTCCCCTCACCATATGAAACATTTGGATTATTTTCTGAATGGTTTTAGCTGTGTATGTGTTTGCATGATCCCTGCATCTTGATCTAGTGATTCTTTTTGCTTTTGATGTTTTATACGAAAATGTAGATTATTCTAGAATGCAGTTAATTTTCTGATTTTAATTCAGAAAATCCTTTGGGAATGAGACAAGGTGTCATATATATACATTTTTTTAATGTACTTATATTTTCCTTTCTGGAAACACCTACAGCAATTTTGCAACGTGTTTAGATTTTTTCTATGCGAAATTTCAAAAGCAAAGGGAGGTGACCAAATTTTGCTTTTTTTTCTCCTCTGCCATCTCTATAGACAGGTTAAAGCCTTCGCAGAGCTGCACATCAAGTGCAAACCAAGAAGGGCTACCGAAAGATTAGCTCGAACGTTTTTACAGTAAAAGAAAACACAGCCTTTTTCTTTTTCTTGGCGGTTTGATTCACCACTTGCAGCAATTTCTAACTTTATAGACTAAACATTTCTAATTGGGAAATGGATGGTTTGAGTCTAAGATGGTGACTCACGATATAATAAACTTTCCAATTTGGGGTAATTGTTGGTAAGTAGATGGCCAATTACTGCTGACTGGCGCATGTTTTTATCTTTGAGGAAAGAATGAAAGTTAATATACATATTTCACACTTCATTGAAACAAAACACTTATCCTGACTTAGACAAAGCAATGAGACAAAGAGATATTTGCTCTGCTTATCTGTTGCCACTAAATATCTTAAAGGTTTACTGTTTTTTAGGAGTGTGGGAAACAGCGGTATATTGCTTGTCTTCAGCTGTGAGATGGGGTAATAAGAGCACCACTTCCTAGGGGAGGGTTGGATGGATACACACATCAAAGATTCAACGCCATGTTTGGCACAGAGCGATTGGTCAGGAAATGTGAGCTGTTACTGCCCATCATCATTATCACTTTTATTCATTCCTGTTAGGTGGAATAGCTTCTTTAGATTCATAACGTTAAGCTTCAGATTTTACAACTTCATGATAAACACCAATAATTTGAGTTAATTTATAAGCCTTATTTTGGCTACCCTTTTATGCTTTCTGTGTTAGAATATATTTTGTGATGTTCGAAACTCCCCTTTTTAAGATTTCACAGCCTTTCATAGTGGCTTACAGTATCTTTTAATTATCCTACAAGTTCATGATATTATTTCCTTATTCTAAAATCAACGTTTTTCTTTAGTTTTGGCTTTTGTCCACTTAGAGATACGTGACTTGCCACGTATAAACAGTCTTGATTTTGAAGGATTGAGTACTTTGTCACTTGATCTGTTCTCTTGAATTTGAAGGAAAAACTAATTCCTATGGTTAGGTTAGGTTGGTTGTTGTTTATGTTTTTGAAGACAAACTTACCCCTTTTTAAAAGTAATCTCTACACCCAACTTGTGGTGAACTCACAACCCTGAGATCAAGAGTCACATGTTCCACCAACTGAGCCAGCTAGGCGCCCTGATAAACTTACCTTTTCCAACCCGCAAGGTTATTTATTGAGTAAATTTTGTTCCCATTTGATTCCACATGTGTGATGTGGAAAGTTAGTATAGCTTCCCAAAATGCCAGCTGTCACCCAGAAAGTAACTGCTTTGGTCACATAATCTGGCCTATTGTTACTAGTTTTTCTAGTTTACCAACAGGCCAGTTAATACTTATTCTCTTTTTAATTAGTAATAGGTTCAGCTATGTATAGTTCCATGTCTATTTTTCTAGTGTTTATTTATTTATTTTGAGGAGGGGAGTAGGGGCAGAAAGAGAGGGGGAGAGAGAGAGAGAATCCCAAGCGGGCTCTGCACTGTCAGTGTATAGCCCAACATGGGACTCAGTCTCACGAACTGTAAGACTATGACCTAATCCGAAATCTAATTGGACACCTAACTGACTGAGCCACCCATGTTTATTTTTATAATAATTATATAAAATCATTTTATATAAATGTGACAATTAAACATTTCCTTCTTACTAAGTGATACCTTCCTGGAGGTGAGGAGATGGGTTTGAGTCCCAGGTACAAGCCATACTTGCTGTTACACACCCAGGCTGACAAGTGCCCAGCACATAGTAGGTGTTCAGTAAATGCCTGCAAATGCCTTCATTTGAGTATCTCATGTGAACCTCAAACTTGACATATCTGAAACAGAACTAAAGCTTCTTCCTTCCAGAAGGGGAGGGTGTCTGGGCCTCCCATCTTAATGAAGAGCATGCCATTGACCTATGGGGCGATACCCCATGGTCCTCTCTTTTAGTCCCACATTCAGTCACCAAGTTCAATGGATTCCAAGTCCTAAAAGTCTCTCCGTTTCACTCAGTTCTGCAAGGTCTATGTCATCCCCAGTGAAGTTGAGGTACTTCGCAATGGTGTATAAAATCCATTGTGATATTCCTCTGTCTCTTTCTTGGCTGAGTTAAATTGAGCTTTCTAAAATGTGCCTGACCCTCCCTTACTTGCAGTTCTCTCTGTGTGGAACATTCTCCTTCCACTTGGTACCTCCTTTGCCCAGCCTGTTGCCAGTATGGTGTTATTTGCTTTCCATTGTGTTCTTTCTTCCTCTCAATAATACCAGGATGGTTTTCTCCAACACCTGCCTCTAAACAGCTTTACACCTTTTTCTCTACACCTATGGAGAGTCCTTTGTAGGGTGGGAATAGCTGGTTTTGTTTCTGTTGAGCAAATGGGAAAACTGAAGCACTAAGTCTAAGAACTGTACATCATGATTATTGAATTATAAATGTCTGGCCAGGGACAGAAACCATATCTGTATTTTATGTCCAGTTTTTGCACGGTGCCTAGGAAAGAGCAGACATTCAGTGCACATTGAATGAATTATTGATTGAATCTCAGTTTGAGCCTGAGGTGCCTCACTCTTGTCTCAATGGAGCTTCTGTTTCATCGCTTATCCTCTGGGACAAATGAGGCCAGAGTCCTCTCTGAGCCCTCTTCTTCCAGAAGGGAAGTGTGCCTGGTGAGAGAGTCTGGAAGCCTGTGTTGCTCTGAGTTGTTCTGGTAGATTCCTTTAATGTTGCTGGCATGGATGAGAAGGGCTTTTGTTGTGGTGGCAATTAATGATGATTTGCACATTTTAGTAATTTACAAAATGGTGACCACTCTGCACAACACAAGAAATACCTCTCTCTTGGACCATGAAATCTGGTGACCTGTCTATTTAAACACATGGCTTGTTAGGCATGGTTTAGCCCTGGTGACAACTGGTACCGAATGGCTGCTGGCCAAAAAGAATTATGTTTGGGTCATTTTAATGCATCTCTAATTTGGAGGGTTTTTCTTTCTTGTAGGTTGTTCTTCAGAAAAAAATGGTGATTTCTTTGAACTCATGCCTGAGCTTCATTTGTTTATTGCTGTGTCTCTGGGGCAGGACAGCGTCCTCACTGAATCTTGAAGACCCTAATGTGTGTAGCCACTGGGAAAGGTAAGAGTTTTGAAAGTAACCTGAGAAATAATTTCTAATAAGCTTTTTTAATTTATATATATACTATCATTAGCAGTGCGATCTCTGAAATTAGAATTTGAGAAGAGATGATGAAATTACTTTTATGTAAAAATCAATAGTTATATTAATATATCAGATGGTGTTTTTCACCTTGGTCTTCTGGAATGTAAAGTGAAAGAAAACTTGAATCTATTGATTCTGACACAGGAGCAATTGTGTGATGCAGGGGAAATATTACTTGGTCTCTAAAAATCATTCCCAAACATCTTCTCCCTGCTCTCAGTCTATTGGTAGTAATCTCAGGGAGCGAGACTTATGCATGAGTAACCAATGTGTGATCAGTGAAAGACAGCATGGAACACTGTCCTGAAGTGTTGGAACACATGGCATTAGAAAACTGGCCATTATGCAGCCTGGAAAGGGAGACAGGTTAGTGGAGGAACAGGCCAGGCTGAGATAGTCCCAAAGACTTGAGTAAGACAAGTGGATGGCGTTGATGGGGTGGGGTCCCCCCAGACCGCGGAGGGTCTTGAGCAAAAGCCCAGGGGCATGATTAAATAGATTGTAGCAAGCAGATGATGTAGTGTGCAGATCAGGCACTTGGCAGTAGGAAATACAGAAGAAGTAAACACAGCAGGTCGTTGTCGGAGATTTTCTAGTCCTTTTTTGGAACACAGAAATAGTACAAACCATCCAGTGGTATTATAGTTCAGTCAACGTGGTCTACGCCGCTCTCCTGTGCTACTTGTATCCCTGAGAAAGCATCTTTATCCAAAAGTAGCGTTGCACATGTCAATTTTTCAAAGTGAAGGTGGCAGCCTTCTAGAATGCTCCAGTACTCAAGAGTAATAGGTATTTTGGATAGCTGTACATGCAAGTTCATCAAACTCTAGATCTCTTGTCCCCATGAGTAGCTCACCACAGGGTACACATTCCAGTCACCAGGTAAAAACCAATACCAACTGTATGTTCACCAACTTTAATTTAAATAAATAAATAGATGAGAAAAAATGAGCCCAGGTCAGAGGCTTCCAAGCACAGCAGCTGGGGTCCTGGAGGGGTGCCCTGTTCCTCCCTCACAGCATTATTTTTCAGTGAGGGTTTCCCCATCTCTATTAGCAGTATTACCATCAAGGTAACAAAAACCTGATCCGTCAGTGGGGTTCCATACCATTATGAAACTTTATGCTATAGAGGAAATAGTGTGTACTTAATAAAGTTCTGTGTATTTGTGGTATTAAGTGTATTACATAGAATTGAAGGGGAAGGACCCCATATTCATTATCCTTATTTATAATCATCACAGCACCTCCCATTAGCATTTCACTTACAAAGTACATAGTAAACATCCATAAATGTAATAAAAATGAGTCTGTGGATATAAGAGTGGGTAAATATCACATTTAAAAAAGGAAGAGGTCATTGGCCATTGAATTTGTGGGAGGATGAAGCCTTAGAATAGAAGGAAAAAATCAAATTTGTAAGATACTATGAAATACAAAACAACATGTCTTGGGAATACATTGACTGTAGGATGTGAAGAAGGCAGGAAAGGGGAGATTTGCAACCTGCCCTGTGAAAGAGTGGAGGTGTCCTTGCACCTGTGAGAAAACAAAAGGGAGAGACTTGATTTAAGAGGGAAGGGATTCGTGTGGTTTTGCCATTTCGTGTTCTTAAGATCGGTTTGAGATACGGGCCTGGCTGTGTTTGGGAGGATGGATCCGGGAGCCTCCAGCATGATGAGACTGAACAGGTGTGCTCTCTGCGGGAAAGGCTATAAAGAGAAAAGACCCAAGACTCGAGCTTATCCAGCACCTACTCGTACACACGCCTTTTGCCCCGATTCCTTGTTCGATGGTTTGATGAAACCTGACAACACATAACTGCATGATTTGCCCGCCATTGATAATTCCCAGCATCTAGAACATGCCTTGCTTAGGGCACACGCTCAGGAAATAACTGTTGATTGAGTATGCTTGTCTTCTGACGAGGAATGAAAGGACTAAATATGGACATCCGTGGGGGATGGGGAGAGGGAAGAGACAGACAACAAGGGGCACATTGATCTCTAAACCTAATGCAGTCCCACTGTGGGAGAAGTGATTAGAGTAACCCCTAAAATATTAACTCATGAGAAGGGCAAATGAGGGTGAAAAAGTAGGGAAATGATGGAGGGTTTTTTTCCCCTGACCATAATTTTTTCTATAACCTATTAGAAAGAAGGATTGACAACTATAATCTTATTGATACATTTCCCATTTTAAGGCTAGATGACAATTCTTTGAAGAAAGGCAAAAGAAAGTGGAATTATTTGACAAGACTGGAGAAAGGAATGTAAATTAAAGTGGTCCAGTGAAAGTGCAGGTGACGCCTTGTCCTATACTTTCAAAAACTTTCCGGCAGGGGCGCCTGGGTGGCTCAGTGGGTTAAGCCTCTGGCTCTGTGCTGATGGTGTGGAACCAGCTTGGGGTTTTCTCTCTCTCTCCTACTCTGTCTCTGTCTGTGTGTGTCTCTCTCTCTTGCAAATATAAATAAATAAACATTAAAAAACGTGGAATAGGGCGTGAATTGAAGTGGGGAGAGGATGATGAGTTTCAAGGATGGAATTCTTGGTAGTAGGGCCGAGCGGGGCTCCCTGTAGCTGTGCCTCATCTAAACCCCACCTGTCCTGATGGATTCACCTTGCTTCCCACCCTGTGGAGCCCCCAAGAGCCCATGAGCCCTACCTGGGAGCTTGTCAGAAATGCAGATGGTCAGGCCCTGCCCCAGGCCTGCTGAATCATTTATTTTCAAATAAAAGTAGGTCTTATTTTATTTATTTAGAGAGATAGCGTGAGGGGGGGAGGGGCAGAGAGAGAAGGAGATGACGCAGAATCCAAAGCAGGCTCTGAGCTGTCAGCACAGAGCCTGATGCAGGGCTCAGACCCACGAACCATGAGATCATGACCTGACCAGAGTCAGACACATAACCGACTGAGCCACCCAGGTGCCCCAACATAGGCCTTGTTTTAATGCAACAATTGTGGTTCTCAGAAGTTGCGCATAAAGTGAAATTAAAGTTAAATCATTTAGAATATTCAAGGGGTGCTTGTTATTAAAAGAAGCTTGCACAGCATCCTTGTGGAAACTGTGAGTTACTGTTTCTTCGCCACATTTCCTTTCCCTGTTCTGTGACTTGAAGCGTTTGCATCCACTCGGCATTCCGCTAAGGAAGGCACAAGTGAAGAGAAGTCGTTTTTTGTCCGTCCCCTTGGGAGTGGAACACAGAAGTGGTAGTAATTGCAGTAGTCCTGAAGGGAGCAGAGATAAGAAATGATAGTTCTTACCATATCTGATTAAAGTAACAAGATTATTTTGGCAGATAAAATGTAATTAACCACTTTGGAATGCGTCCAAGTGATGATGGCTCTGCCTTAAATTAAATCTTTGACCTTAAATTAAATCTTGCTGGGGTTTCTCCCCGGATGATATTTAATAGGTTAAGATCACAGTGATGGTATGTTTTCAGTGTATTTGAGAAGATTAAACAAGCACTAGATGTAGACGTATACAGTATACATCGCAGAGGGGAAAATAGTGTAGACTTGAGATCAAATTCCATTGATACTGCAGTTTGGCACTCCTTGTCTGCTTTAGATGTTCTAATGACATCTGAGAGATGACATGGGACAGGATGGTGTCTGGTGTCCCTGGTGTTAGTGCTGGGTCTAGACTGACTGCTAGCCCAGGGAGCTCAGTGCTGCTTGTTTGTGATAAAAACATGATTGGGGGCACCTGGGTGCCTCAGTCGGTTAAGCTTCCAACTTTAGCTCAGGTCATAATCTCCCAGTTCGTGAGTTTGAGCCCCGCGTCAGGTTCTGTGCTGACAGCTCAGAGCCTGGAGTCTGTGTAGGATTCTATGTCTCCTGCTCTCTCTGCCCCTCCCCCACTCTTTCTCTCTCTCTCTCTCTCTCTCTCTCTCTCTCTCTCTCTCTCTCTCTCTCTCTCTCTCAAAAAATGAATAAACATTAAAAGAAAAAACACAATTGAACTGGATAGTCAAAAAAGTTCTTCCCACGCTACTGGGGTGCCTGGGTAGCTCTGTCATTTGAGTGTCTAACTCGACTTCTGCTCAGGTCATGATCCCAGGGTAGTGGGATTGAGCCCCTTGGGCTCCATGCTGAGTGTGGAGCCTGCTTGGGATTCTCTCTCTTTCCCTCTGCCTCTCTTCCCCACTTGTACATGCTCTGTCTCTCCCTCTTTAAAGAAATTTTGGGCCACCTAGGTGCTCAGTTGGTTAAGCTTCTGACTTTGGCTCAGGTCATGATCTCACGGTTTGTGGGTTCAAGCCCCTCATCGGGGTCTGTGCTGATAGTTGAGAGCCTGGAGACTGCTTTGGATTCTGTGTCTCCCTCTCTCTCTGTTCCTCACCAATTCATGCTCTGTTTCTCTCTGTCTCAATAATAAATAAACATCAAAAAAAAATTTTTTTAAGAATTTTTTAAAAACTTAAAAAAAAAAAAAAGAAAGAGCAGCTGCCGATGAACATGGAGGTGTGGACTGTTGGCAGAGGCTCAGATTAAGTTCAGACAGCTGCCCAGAAGCCGTGATAATGTCCCGGAGAATTCTGGCCTGTTCCCAGAGATCTTTCTCCTCAGGATGCAAGCACACGGCTTCCACAAAGTGGCCCCTTGAAAAGTGACAAGTTAATTTTTCAATCATAGGTGCATATTGAGCAAATTTACGGAGTATTTGGCAGTCATAATTTGAAGACTATTTACTAGAGTATGCTTATAATATACTCAAGTTTAAAAGTGATTTTCAAAATTATGTGTATTGTGCGATGATAATAATATGAAAACCAAAAAACTAAATAAAACGAAAAACCCCTGGAGACTATAAAAAAATATGTTATATGCTCTTAGTGGTTACATAAGAGTTAGAAAATTCTCTCCTTAAAATGTTGTTTTCTAAAACTTGTAGTGTGATTATAATGCCATTAAAAATAGGAAAGAAAAGAGAGAAAGATTGTATAGAAAAGAGGACAAATGTATAAAAATCAGCAGAAAAGAAATTTGGTGCAAAAAGGCTGAGAGCCCTTCTCTCACAGACTTAACTAGAAGCTTGTTTCTGACCATCATGCACAGTAATTTGTTTTCAGTCAGTTCTAAACTGAGTTTGAGCCTCCCAATTATTTTAATAAGAAGACTTGAGGTGGAAGAGAAAGGCTCAAAGCATAGTCAATTTTGTCTTCTGTTTTCCCCAAACTGTACCCATTTCTCTGTTAAAGGCATATTGTGTTATTTTTAGCGTTACATGCTGGCCCCTCTTGAGAGCTTTTTGGGAGTGGGAGCTGCAGAGAAGATGTTCAATAACTGTTCATTGAGTTGTAATCCTAAGTGGTTTGATGACCCTTTTATGGAGAAGAGTTTTTTATGTCCTTTAACCATGGAAGCATCCTGCAAGTGTATGCTGTTGGTGAGGGGCGAGAGTCAGAGAGCAAACTCACGTCTTTCAGCATTTCTCATTTAAATAGTTGTACAGGCTGCTAGAAATTAGTGAAAACATTTCTCATGACTGCCTAAGAGTCCGTTCTGCCATCCACGTCAGGTGGGATGTGTTTGGCGGGATCCCTTTGTTGATTATCACTTCTGCTCTCGAAGACGTACAGACCTTAACGTCGTAACCTGGCCTTTGAAATTTTACGGGAATAATGCCTCAAGTGTAGTTCCAACAAAGCAATTTAGTTTGGTTAAGTTAGGGCTGTACAGCCTGGTAGAATATTTTTGTCACCCAACTGGCATCAATTTCGAGTGGGTTCCTTTTACTCGTTTAGCAGAGGACAGTGTTTTGTTCATGGGCAATACAGGACGCACCTAGATGGTAGTCTCATATACAAAAGATGTTCCTTCACTTTGTTTTCCACTGAAAACCGAGTGGACATATAATGCTGCAGACCTCAAGGTTCAGTTATTTACTTCCTGGTGAGGCAGGAAGAAAATTGGTGAGGTCTTGGAATTTGCATTAATGTGAACCTTAGAACAGTGCTGAGGCCAGAAGACATTAATAGCTTACTGTGATATTTCATTCTAAGAAACTTTATATATTTTTTAGAACATTTATTTATTTATTTTGAGAGAGAGCATGAGAGAGAGAAGGGGCAGAGGGCAAGGGAGAGAGCAGGCTCTGTGCTGTCAGCACAGAACAGGATGTGGGGCTCCATCTCCCAAAAACTGAGATAACGACCTGAGCCAAAATCAAGGGTCAGACGCTTAACCGACTGAGCCACCCAGGCACTCACCTCAAGAACCTTTAACAGAGGCCTCTTTTCCCTTAAAGGAGTTATATCACAGATGTTGGCATTTGCATACTGTATGATCATCCAAACCTGTTCTTGCCGGTAGCCTCAGATGGCATACAGTAGAGAAGAAAATAGTCACCTAAAAATATATGTTAGAAATTCATAATCCCACGTGGAAGGGATCTTCAAGACTACCTCTGAGCCCCTGGTTTTAAAATGTGTTTATCAAAATGTAGGAAAAGAAGGTTATCTGCTGATGACCTAGTTTCCTACTGTTAGATCAGGAAAACCCTGTCTTTGGCCAATTCAGTGATCTGTTCAGTAACGCCTGTTGCATGTGCCTAAGATTTGTGGAGGAGCCTTAAATTTACCTAAAAACCAAGTTGCATTGGCCCAAAGAATGAAATGCACAAAAGTGTGAGGAGAATGATTATTTTATGGACTTCCTATTGAAGCCTACATACGTTACGGCTAACAGAGGAGGAAGAAATCCCTGTGTTGGGGAGGCCAGCACCACAGAGCTTTTCAAATGAGAAGTTTCTGCCCTATATCTAACCTGAATTATTTTTTAAAAAATGCTTCTTTATTTATTTTTGAGAGAGAGAGGGTGAGCAGGTGAAGGAGCAGAGACAGAGAGAGGGGGAGAGAGAGAATCCCAAGCAGGCTTGGCGATATTAGCACAGAACCTGATGTGGAGCTCAGTCTCACAAACCGTGAGATCATGACCTGAGCCCAAGTCAGGAGTCAGATGTTTAACTGACTGAGCCACCCAGGCACCCCTAACCTGACATTTCAATTTCAGTCTTTCTGTACCTTCTCTACTCGATACCTAGACTAAAGAAGTCTAGTCTCTCTACTCAGCAACGAAGTTGGTCCATTGATTTGCGGCTAGAGAGTCCATAATTGTGGCCCATTTTGTTTGCTAGGCTGAATAAAAGATCTTAGTGAAAATCTTCGAGACTGTTAAAGAGAAGAGTATTAACTTGTTTGGACAAGAGGATTTCTCCATGTTCTTCTGTAGGCAGGACCTCTAATCTCTTAGCCATGTAATAGGTTGCATGAAGAAATATGACATTGAACACTGAATGCTCTTTATATTTCATGGATGTTTCCGCCTGCATTCTTGGGCTCTCAGGATTGCATGCTTTTACTTTAACAAGAAGCGTTAGTGAAAGTGTATTGGAAACCAGGCGAAGTAGTGGCAGGCTGTGGATATGTATATTTCAGGCTAAGTGTTTCAGGTGTATGTTTAGAACCTAGCTTAGAGACTTCTTTGTAGTTTTTATTTAGAGGTTGTGTATATTCGTCCACAGCCTGAGAAGTAGGGCAGGAACACAGAACCAAATGAATTCAAGTTGCAACCTGAGAAATATGTTCTTTTTGATTTTCCAGAATCAGCACCAAAATATACTGTTAATAATATTCACATGGTCTCTTAGCTTATTATTTGCATGCAGAATTCAATCAAAAACTGCCTTGTGTAAAAACCGGGTTAACTCTGGACACCTGGGAGGAGGGATGTCATTAAATACAGAAACATACAGTGATAATGTTTTCAAGTTTAGGGGTATCAGAGTTCATGGTGAGTAGTAAAGAGAAATCTTTTATGAAATTTAGAACATGAATTCTTCTCTTTTAAATGTATTATTAATATTGGTCCTCTTGGTGTTCTGGGTCAAATAAAAACCTGTAAAAACATGGAGATTCTCTGTTGAAAGTCAGCACGGAGTTGCAAATAGAGAGAATTTAGTCTACAATGTTTGTATGTACACACTATATTATTCACATAAGATTAGAACTACTAATTCCTCGCCTTTCTTCTTCTTTTCAGCTACTCAGTGACTGTGCAAGAGTCATACCCACATCCCTTTGATCAAATTTACTACACTAGCTGCACTGACATTCTGAACTGGTTTAAATGTACGCGGCACAGGTAATCGGAGCTCAGATCTATTTATGAAGTTTGGCTAACTGGGAAGTGCTTTACTATAGAGACATTAAAAAGATCAGAAGATGCATCCATTCATCTCGTGAACAGTTATTGAATGCTTGCTGTTGTCCTAGCCTTGTTCCAAACCAGAGGAGAGACAGGCAAGCAAACAGCCTCTCCATGTCCTTGATGAGCTTACAGGGGCAGTGTCCCCTGGTTACCATCATTTGGTTAGCAAGAATTCATGAGCTTTAGTGTGCTGTGTAAATGGGGGAGACACTTTTAATTATGGGCAGCAAGGAACTCATATTCCAGCATACGTCCTACTTGAATGTGACTTAATTTAGACTAATTTAAATTTGAACTCTGCTTAAGCCACATTTTCTTCCCTATAAATGTGAAAACAGAGAAGAAAAACCATCTTAAATATGATGTGACTATGGAAGAGAACCATAATGCCTTACTTTTATTGTTAAAATGCTTCCCGCAGTGTGAGTCATGGGTCTAACATGACACTTGCTGATTTGTGCTGCTCTAAAGGGTATGCTCCATGTGATTTCTTCAGACAAGCTTTCCTCGACCACGCTGTCTAAACAAGTATTCTCTTCCTGTTACTCTTTCTTCTCTTACTCAGGTTTTATTGTCATCACACTATATAAACATTCCCAGTCTGATATTGCCTATTTATTTGTGTAATATGTATCTGCACTTAAATTCTGTAGGTCTGTATTCCCCAGTAGAGTATAAGTTCCTTGAGGGCAAGCTTTATATTGTTTTGTTCACTGTGAGCTACCTCCCCAGTGCCTAGAGCAGTGCCTGGAATATAGTAAGTGCTCAGTGAACATGTGGTATATAAATGAATCA